>JBAMAW010001534.1:0-10000 GCA_037043295.1 Amiota minor | reverse complement strand
CCGATCAAATTGAATTTTGGACACTATAAGTTTCTAGGGTTACTGGAGACAAGGCGGATGGACATTGTAGCCTTCCGTTTTCTACTCTTTGGGTTCGGAACTCTACTAAAAGGTTTTTCAAATGACAACACGAATTTGAATCGGGTTATGCATGGGAACTATACGGTCCAGTTATCCTAGGGTTTTGAAATATGCATAGTTGGCGAATATGGGTTCCTCAATAATAAGAAAAACAAAAAAGTTTTGCTAATAAGAACATGAATTTGGGTTTATATGGGAGATATTCTTCTTTGTGGTTCGATTTGGCTGATCCCAACAAATGCAACAGCGTCTACATACAGACATTGCTCGTTGAGCTGATCAAGAATATACAATATTTGCTTTATGGAGTCTCCAATGCCTCCTTCTGTCCGTTACAAACTTATAATACAATTAAAAAAACACCTAAAAGTATACAGCACTAGCAAAAACTTCGTAAGATCAATCATTTTTAATCATGGAATGGTAAATTTATTAAAAATGGAGAAAGGGGCACATATTACAACAAATTCCATATTGTTGTATAATGACTGGACGTGACTATTTCACATATCATCATAATATAGAAAGAAATATAGGGATTAAGTATTTGTATAGAGAAACCACTTCCAGTAATCGTATCGTTTCAGTTCTCTTACTATGAATTGATAAATGTTCTCATAGTAATCTATTAGAATAGATTAGATGAGCGGCGTGGTCTTGAGCACCTCGTTATTGCGGCCGCGAACGGGTCTATTGTCACACAGCCCCTAATTACAACTCCACCGTCATCTTGGTATCTTGGATCATCAAGAATTCCTAAATATTCTTTGAAGGTAAGTCTGCGATTTTATTAGGTTCCAGGTTAGGTGCAGGCCACTCCGATAAGGCCAAGTATATGGCAAGTGCTCTGCTGTCTTCTTTTCTTCGTTGCAAAGTCTACACTGATCATTACGATTGATCCTTCATGTTATATAGATGCCTCATTACTCTGCAATGCGAGTCTATACAAACACACTTTTCCGTGTCAGTCTCTGTACTTCCTGTGATCTCTTGTGAGGATTTTAGCTACTTTACCAAACTCAGTGCGATTTTTAGTCAAAATATTGTTTGAATTTAAACTTTGTGGAACTTCAAGGCAGCACCCAGAATGGCTCTGGTCCAATGAGGACGTTTGAAGATCCTATTCTGGCGAGTGCAACTGCATCTTCGTTCTCAAGAAGCCCATTATGTCCAGATACCTAGATTAGATTTACAAAGTTCTTTGATGCTAGTCTGTTGGGGAAGCATTGAGGGCTTGACAGTGGCATAGTATTATAACATGGATCTCTGCCTGACAGTCAGTCATTTACAATATATTGACATATCCATTTTAATACAAGTATGAATATGACACTCTCCGGTATGGTAATCCGCATGCATGCTAAGTTCTATCAGCTATTAGATATCTTCTAGTACCTAAACATTATCAATTAATGGATTGCTTGCTAGAATCTTAACTTAATTTCAAAAAAAAAAAAAGAAAAAATTGATTAAAATTAATTAAAAGTACATGTATCATTAACGTGGATACAGTAAAGTTGAGATCAATATATGTATGTATATGATTTATAAGTAGCTATAAGTTGTCCATACAAGTGGAGACTATTGAAATAGAAGTCTAACATTCTGTTAACCAGATAAACTTAATATAGGGTATATTATTTATGTGTATGTAGTCTAGTATAGTGCATATAATCTTAATCTGCTTATAAAAACTCAAAATCACTTGAAGTTGAGTCGTCTATCATATGTGAATGGAAGAAATATTCATAGGTACATATGCACGATAAAAATAAAATAATAGCAGCTTATTTCCATATAACAAAAACAATAACACAATTAATTGAATTCTAATTGGAGAAGGATTTCTCAACAAAAGCTATGAAGACCCATATAATTAAATGCAAATCAATTTATAAAGATCTGTAAAAGATTATATTGGGGAATTCCCTATTGACCATGCAGTATTTATTGGTTTTTTTTCTTTTTGTTTTTCTATAGATGAATCGGTATTATAATTTCGTCATAATGTTTGTTACTATTGGACTTAGTTCTCGAATTGAAAAGAAGTTTTCAATTTCAATCAAATGTAATTTCACAGATCTAAAATAATATTTACTACAATGCATTCTCATCCAAATTATAATTTGTTTACGGTCAAGTTCCATCCCTCATATGCTTAAATGAAACCCAGATGTTTATTTTTGCACTTTTAAGCTAATTAAAAAGAAAACATAAGCTTAAGAAATCCAAAATAAATCATTAATATTGAATAATAAAAATGAAAATACTATAAAAACAAAAAAAAATACAAATATTATTATAACAAATAATAAATCAATTTGACAGAAACACATGTGTTTTACTAAGTAAACCATAAAAAAATAATTAAAAGAAATTTTGTCATTCCTTAAATTTTGGTTTTAGTTCAAATTCGATTAGACTTCAGAGTCATTGTCATCATCATCATCATTATCATTATCATTATCATTATCATTATCATCATCATCAGATCATTATTGTTATTATTATTATTATTATTATTGACAATGTTCTATGTTAACAAATATCACGAGTCGCAAGCCTCTTAAAGTCTAGACTCATTCTGATTCTGTGTATGCATTCGTACTATTGTATATTGTATAATAATTAGGGAATTCTTGCTTTTGTTATTAATTTTAAATGTTATTGATTCATATTTTGTATTTTGTCTGTTGACTTCTGGATGCCTTAAGTATTTCATAAACTCGTTTCTTTTTGTTTTAAATAGAATCAATAATAAGAAGAAACAACAACAGAACACCGACCGACAGATCAAATAAATTCTTATTTTCTTTTATTATTTTTAATTAATCAAATATTTTTCATGGAATTTTTTGTTTTTTATTTTATTTATTTACTATATGTACAGTTACCATTATTTTATTTTATATTTAGGATTTGCAACCTCATCACATACATACACTATAATCAGTTAATTGTTGTAACTGATCTATGGATCTAGTAGAGCTTACCCCGGGATGTTAATGTGTCGAGCTAAAAGCAAAAAAATTACGAAAAGGACTTATTGGTAGACCCTCGTATATATATTTTTTTTTTTATTTTAATAAATATATTGTATTGACTATATGTATTAGTTCCCCCAGTCCAATGACTCACTTCTTTTAAGAAATCTATATATATAAAAGAAAGTCGTGTTAGTTACACTATTTATAACTCAAGAATGGCTGAACCGATTTGGCTGAAAATTGGTGGGGAGGTAGCTTAGAACCAGGAGACGGACATAGGATAGGATAGGTTTTTTTTTGTCCGTCCGTCTGTCCGTCCTCGGGTCATGTCCTAAAAACCGCAATAGCTAGAGGGTTGAAATTTTCAGAGAATGTGTAGTTCTATCCGGGCATCAGCAACAAATACTAAAACTAAAATATTTTGGAAACTTAAAGGGGTCCCAATACAAGAAACATTTTGGTTTGTATGGCAGCTATACGATCCAGTAATCCCACTATCTTGAAATTTGGATGGTTGGTGGGTATACATCAGAAACTTATATTGTCGAAATTTGATCGGACCATACAAAGCCCCATTAATATTCAGGTTCTTATTGGAAAAACTTTTCTGTTTTTTGTTCTATCGAACTGGGCACGCACAGCGGACGTAGCAACGCACGCCGGGTAAGGCTAGTCGTATATAAAAGTGAGAATAAAATATTTTTATAGATATTGTTTGGTCTTGTCTTAATGACTTGTATAATATAATATAATTTGGTTGTTTGGTATAATATAATATAATTCGGTATAAATCAATATAATAGAACTTGGTAGTAATTAATATAATATAATTCGGGTCTTGTCTTAATGGTTGCCTCCGTGGCCGAGTGCATAGAGTGGTGTCTCGAAATGCGCTCCACGTGGGTTCGAATCCTGCCCAAGGCAATATTTTCCGTTGACTTATGATATGCAATTTTTAATTTGAATTTAAATAATAAAATTGTCATGAAAAATCTCGTGACCAAACAGATATAATATGATCAGTTATGGGTTTTCAAATGGTAAATTATGATGTTTAAAGATATCAAGGAATAACCCAAGATAAACGCTTTAAAAACCAAGGAATGGAGATTTAAGAAGCTTAGAAGAGGAAGGAACAGCAACATCCTATAATGTCCAATTTGTAGTGAGTCAGTATGATAGGGTCTAGAAGTGTTCGCTATCAGAGTCAGCAGGAGATTATAACATTCCATAACATCCTACTTCAAGATAGTCCGTAATCGAGTAAAGTCGTAGGTATCAATTTCGTAAGTAGTGTGAAATTAGCATTCGATCGATTCAATGTATTATTATTTCGTAAGTCTAAATGATTAAGTCAAGTACATTTAAGTCCATGATCTAAGTATAAACATAAGGACATCCTAATGCGGCCCATATATTGTGCGTTCGGTCTTACAACCAAAGATCAAAAAGTTTTCATTTTCCGGCATGCTACTCTTCCTGGCATATACATATATTTTGCCTGACTTCCAGCATATAATATAATATAATATAATCTTTATATATATAATTCTTCTGTGAGTGTGTATGTCACTGAACTTCTCTTAAACGACTGGACCGATTTTGATGAAATTTTTTGTGTGTGTTCAAGGGGATCTGAGAATGGTTTAGATTCACAATATTTTATATTTTTGTTCTATTCCGTTTTGTGGAAACACGTTAAGACCCTACATCTAAGCAAGATATGCATGTTGAGTTGCAAAATGATGGTTCTGGAAAAGTATTTTCATAGATAATGGCGCAATCAAATCAGGCGTTTTGACTGCTTACGTTTCCATATTTTTGTCAATTAACTGAATCAAAATCCTTACTCATTTATAAAGTACATATTCTCAAACGTGGCTCAAATTTTCAAAGATCATGTTGAGCGAACGAGCTATAGCTACATTGGCTGCCAAAAACTTGGATGTGGATGAAATAAATTACCAAATTCAATATGGCAATGCCGGTGAATTGAGGACATTCAAATCAGTTGATTCCACTACAAACCAAGATGACGTCGTCAACTTTGCACCCGAATTTTCGAAATCGCTGGTTATGCCAGGACTGCCGCATCACAATCTTTAATTAAAGGTCGGATCGGTGATCATAATGTATACGGTATACGGATAGCTGTAAAAATATTACTGAACATCATGATCGAAGCAATCGTTCTAAAGGGAAAATTTAGGGAGAACTCATGTTGACATACAATTTGATTTCAAACGACTATAGTTTCCATTGCGGCTCGCTTTCGCTATGACAATAAATAAATCACAGGGGCAGTCATAGAGTGAAATTAATCTTGATCATCTTTCTCGCATGGCAATTGTTTGTTCCCTGTTCCCACCACATATGTTTGTTTACGCGCCAGGCAGTCGAACAAAAAATATCGTATACTATAAAGCATAGCATAGCATTACAATGAAAATTTAATAAAGTATTACAGTATACCAAATCATGTAACAAATACAATATCATTTACATGAATACCACGCAAATTACCGGAAAGGGCAGAACAACGTTTGCCGTGTTTTCTAGTATACATATATAATATGGGCCGCATAACAGTTCTTCTATCCTAATAAGGATGCTGCTTAGCTTTACCATAACTGTAAACATATGCCAAGAAACTTTATGTTAAACAATTAACAAAGACAAGAATTTAATCATGTGTTGAATTCAGTTATTCTACAATACAATAAATATTTATTACAATTAAATTTCTTCAAATAAGGCAAAAAAAAAAAATGGCATAAACATGATATGAAATACTATTGTAGTAGAAAAAGAAGAAAACAATTAATACTATTATTATTATTATTTGATGTAGAATTGAATAAAAAAAACCCTCAACATTTACGGTTCAATTGTTTTACGGTTCAAGTCTTTGATGTTTCATGACAATTCAATTTTGAATTATTATTTTTACTTTTTTTCTTTTTTTTATTAACAACTGAAAAGGAAGTAAACATCAAAAATAATAATAAATATAAACAATTAGAAGAATAACAATAGATTTTGTTGTTTTATTCATTTGTTTAAATTGTTGACACGCTACACTTTTAGAAGGCATATGAATTTGGAAGTTGTAGATTATAGATTATAGATATTTTTTAATATTGAAAGAGTTTTTGAGTTTTGTCTCTATGAGTTTCTAGAAACATATCAGTTTTTAATACTTTGATTTGGTTACCTCTTAGGCAATAGAACAAACTGTGTATTTGTATGGCTTCACAATTGGCCTAAGTAAGTTGGTTTACAAAAATATTAGCTACCAAAACACTTCCTAACAAAAATGAGTTAAAAAATTAAATTTTATTTAAAGCAAAAAAAGAAAATTAGAAAATGAAATGTGACGAAAATCAAAATGTCTTGTGTCTTGCGCGGGCTCATCTGCAGCGTAAAGAATGAATACTTAAGCATGAGTAAGAAAGAGATAAAAAATGCTTTAATGATTGTTTTTACTTTACGAAAGAACATACGAACAAGTGGCCGAAAGACCGAAAAATAAAATACCTAAAATACTCTGTATTATTGCTCGCTAAAGAAGTTTCACTTCAAAAATAAAGATTTTTACAATTAAATAAACATTTTGATTTTGTAATATTGTAATGAATGTTGCAATTGTCATTTATTATGTACCCTACATAACGAAAAGTTGTTTCGTATCTTAAGTTCATTGAAAAGTTTGTCACAAAATTTACAAAGAACAAGGAAAAGTGTATATAGACAATTTTGTTGATAAGTTTCAAGAGATTATTTATATCTCTAAAATCTCTAACTCTATCTAACCTAAAACTATACTATACTTATGTATTTATGTATCTGTTTTGTATATTAGAGCCCATGAACATGAATCAACACTACTGTAGTGTTGTTAACATTAAGCAATCACACTGTGCACATGAAAAAAAAACGAGTCATCTGTGTGTTTTTCTATCATTCAATTCATTTTGTGTTACACCCCATTTACAGTGATTCAGTTCAGTTCAATTCAAATCACATAATGGGATTGTTGTTGTATGTATGTATGTAATTCGAATCAAAGTCTTATCACGAATTGATTCGCCATGATTTTGATTTTTTTGACTGACTTGCCAATCGTGTCTTATCGTATGACTTGGTACATTCTTCGGTATCACACTGTTATGAAAATGCAAAAACAAAGTAAGTGTGCGAGTGAGAGGAAATGGGAGCGCATGCATGCGATGCGATAGCAATAGTGTGCACAGTATCAAAAACCAACCAACTGTGCACACTGTGATAATGAAATCTGACACATAAGAAATATAGGCAATAGAGACCACAAACGGGCACGTAATGATATTTCTTGCGAGTGTGGTAAGTGAAACTTTTGTTGTCACAAACTCAATGACATATGATTCATTTTCGTAACGTTTTGGGATCGGGAACGGGATAGTTTTGTGCGCAAAAGGTTCGTAAATGATATCATTTTGGAAGATTTTGTCGGTAACTATGCAGTAATGAAAACACTCTGTACAGTATTAAAAACACTTTGCACAGTATTAAAAACACTTTGCACAGTATGAAAAACACAGTACACAGTATCACAAAGAGTGTGCACACTATGGAAACGAGTCATTTGTGTTTCTGATATGAATCATTCAAATCGTTTTATCTATACTGTAGTTCAACTCATGTTTTCTATGCTATGACTCTATAGCACATTATCTTTGTTGTCGAATTTAACAACTTGTACAATAGAATAGATAGATTCACACAACCACACGAGTTGATTTTCTCAAGACTTCATAAAAACAGTATGACCTATTTGCGTGTAGCACATGAGTCTTTTCAGCGAGAGAGGATAATTTTTTGTCTAGTGTTGACTTGTACAGGGCTCTATTGTATATACCGTCGAATCGCGACAATTCGTACCTCGATAAATCGAAAACCTCAATAATTCGTAACAAACTGCTGGTCCCTTGAAAAAACTTCGATACTTCGTAAAACTTTTATACGTTTTGGTCCCCTCGTTAATTCGTATATCTATTTGGAATACAATGAACATAAAACCTCTTATAATTCGTAATTTATTTCTAAAATCTCTTATAATTCGTAATGAAAACGTAAAAAAAAAAAAACAATTGACAATGGAGCAAAAAAAAAAGGAGGTGGCGAAACAATTCGAAATCGCACCATCAACACTCACATCAATTCTACAAAAAAAAAAAAAAGGAATTTATTATGGGAGCATCTTCGTTCAGTAAAGTAAAGCGTCAGAAGCAATCTGAATATCCAGATATAGAAAAGTGTCTACTTTTGTGGCTAACACAATGCCGGCAAAGCAAGGTTCCCATTGGCGGCCAGTTATTGACCGAAAAGGCTTTGTGTTTTGCTAATGCAATGAAGATCAATAACTTTAAAGCGAGCAGTGGTTGGCTTGAACGGTTCAAAAATCGACACAACATCACATTTAAAAAATTGTGTGGTGAAAGTTCTACCTACTATTGATGAAGGAGTTTTTGTAGGGTGGAAAGAAAAGTTGAGTGATTTGATTAAAGATTGCGATGCTAAAGACTTCTTTAATGCAGATAAAACTGGCTTGTTTTATAAATGCTTGCCAGATCGAACCTATTGCTTCAGAAATGAAAAATGAAAAATGTCATGGTGGAAAGCATAGTAAAGAACGAGTTACCTTATTATTTGTTGTAAACATGGATGGCACCGAAAAACTTGAACCACTAAATAATTGGAAAGCCTGCAAAACCAAGGTGCTTCAAAAACATTCACAGCTTTCCAATGCTTTACCGACATAATAAAAAAGCCGGGGATGACAATGGATCTTTTTAACGAATGGCTTCAGATGTTGAATGACACCATGAAAAGTACAAATCGAAAGATATTGCTATTCATGGACAATTGTACGGCCCTGATCTAAGCCACATAGAAATATAAAGCGTGGAATAGTGTCAACGCAGCTTGTATTCAAAACTGCTTCCGTGCTTGCGGTTTTATTGTAATAAAGATGGCAACGAACAATTAATTCAAGACGAACAATATATATTGAATATAGATCATCTATGGAATCGTTTATCTGAGAACTCGGAAAATGTCGCCCTTTTCGATGATTACGATTACGTGAATGTTGATAATGACGTGGCTGTATCCGGTATGTTGACAGACAACGATATTTTGGAAGAAGTTACTGTTATTAATAATGAAAGTGATGACGATGATAGCGTCGATGAAGAAATTCTTAGAACGAATAAACAAGCTAAATCGGCCATTCAACAAATTCGATATTATGTTTTAAATCAAAATGATGACCAAAAAAATATTTTTGCTTGCTTAATAAGTTTTGGAAAATTCAATTGAAGAGATATGTAGGTGAAAAGAACCTCAAGCAATCAAATATTACAAACTTTTTTAAACCTTAGTCAAAGAAAAGTGAAAATTAGTATGCCGAATTCAAGGCTTATATTTAAGGAGTCGATTTTAATTTAAAGTGTAATCAAAATCAATACACAACCAAAAATAATTCACATTAATTAAAAAAAGTCCAAATTTTACGCGTCAAAGCAAAGAGAAGGAATTGTTTTCGTACTATATCTTTATATTGGGGCTCCAGACACACGAATAGTATTCAAGTACAGGGCGGACTAGAGTGATGAAAAGAATCTTGGTAGTATAGGGATCATTAAATTCTTTAGACCATCTTTTAATAAAGACAAAAATACTCTTAGCTTTATTAATAGTTGATGAAATATAAGGGTTGAAACTCAGTTTAGGGTCAAGAATCACTCTAAGGTCACTGAAAGTAGAAACACGCGCCAATGAATTATTGTCTATCGTATAAGAAGCTAAATGGGAGGTTCTAGACGATGAAACGTCATGAACATGCATTTAACGCAGTTTTGCACCAAAAGATCAAGGTTAGATCCTCTTGT
>JBAMAW010001529.1:0-21372 GCA_037043295.1 Amiota minor | reverse complement strand
TCTAGCATTGTGGGTATGTGGATCACTAGTGATCCACACATATGCTGATTCATTTAATTATAGTCAGACTAGGGGCGTCAAATATACACAAAATAGATGTTTTTTTTATTTAGAATTCAGAGTTAGGAGCTTGCAAGTAGGATGATGACAGATCATGTGTCATCTATCAGATTAGATAATGCGTGTGTTTGTAGATTCTTTCATTACTTAGATGACAGATTAATTTGAATTTGTTAAGACAGAAAGAAAAATAAACTACAGGAAATACTTTACTTAAATTTACTTAAATTACTAACTCAACTTAGCTTTGGCTACCAAAATTCAATTATCTTAAAAAATTCCCACATGCAATGTTGAGTAAATAATTGAAGTAAGAAATTTTCAACATTTCGTGATTTTAAACTAACTTAATTTTTGTTAGCCAAGATCAAGCAATAACAACAACAATGGCAAGTGGTAAATGGTAAGTGGCAAGTGGCAACTGAGACCTTCAACAAGTTCAAAGACAAAACAAATTATAAAGCGAAACACCTGTTTTTGATGCTGTCACTGATGTTGATGATGCTGGTGATGCTGATGCTGTTTCATAGGTTTCAAAAATCATGCAAGCCTTTTGGTTTATTTCTAATATTATTATTATTTCCATTTACTAGTTGCGTCGCACTTAAAGCAAAATAAAATGGTGAAAACCAAATGCGTTAACGGATGCTGAGCAGCATAGCGACAACATTGAGTCTTTGTCTTTTGATGGTGATGCTGCTGCTGCTGCTGCTGCTGCTTGCCTACATAATAGTTCCGCTATCGAAAGTGAATCTTAATTAGATGCAATCACCATCACCATCATCAGCACCATTGTTACTGCTGTTGAAATGGACGCATATCACACTCTTCACACACTAAATGTCTTTTAAATTTTGAACCAAAACAAAGCCCAAGCCCAGTTAGTCACACTCTGGCTTAAACAACAACATCATCACCACCCTTTCTTGCCTCCTCTCGATCTTTACCAAGTTAACTACATTACATCATTTAGGGTGAATTTTATCATCTGTGGATACTCGAATACCCAAAAATTTGTCAAGTGTCTTTCTTATACGAGTATATTTTTGGTTATTTTTCTTTTGGCAACACAAATACAATCGTCGCTTGTTAAATGCTACTGGGAACTGATATTCAAATAACAAAGAAATTCACTCAGGTGTATACAGTCAGTCCATCACATCACTCAGTCAATCTGACATATTAAATCTACTTGTATGTACATACACGACTTTCATTCATTTAGTGATGATGATGATGACGATGACGACGATGTTATTTGTAATAATCAATATTTACCCATGTTAATTGAAATTTTGGCATGTGAATTTTTGACTTTTGTTCATTTTCATTTCCATCTTCATCTTTATCTTCATCTTCTTCATGAATATTGACATTATTTTCATATGTTTTGTTTGTTTGATTCTTTGTTTGTTCATTCATTCATTCATTCATTCGATCGTTTGTTTCGCATTGTGTTTGTTTCGTTATTTACTGTTTGCGTGGCGTATGAGTAATGGAGACGATTGATTGATTGATATAGATTGTATGATGAAGAAGTTAAAGAATTTACAAATGTATTATCATATACGGAAGTTTAAATTCTATCAAAATTTTAATTAAAAAAAAAAGTATAGAATTTTTATATTTAAAATATGTTGAAAACCAACATGCTAAGAAACAATTTTCCTTTATGAATTACTTTTTTTTTGTCAGTAATTAATATTGTATAATATATAAGTAGATACGAATTATTCATCAGTTATATATACACGAAGATCTTAATTAACCATAATTTGGTTTAATTTGTTTAACATGTAAAAGTAAAAGGCAAATGCTTCTTGATTAAATGAGTAGTGAGTTTAAGCCAAAGTGACCTTGGTTCAGTTTTGTGACAACACATGTATTAATATTTAATAGATTTATTTAAGTTTTGAGATATCATAACAATTTTAAATTGTTTGACATTCATTGTCTTTCAACAAAATTTCAAGAAATACAGGTAAAGATTTGATGAGTCAACTTTGTGACAGTAAAAACTAAGATAAACAAGGATTTTCTAGAACAAAACTATGATGATTACTAGAAGTCACCTTATAAGGAATATTACAATAAAACAAAGAAAATACAATAATTTAAATATTTTTCTGTTTACAAATAAAATTATAATTATACAACAAAAATACATAATAAATTTCGTTTCAATTTTAAAATTTTCCTTAAATTATATTTAGAATTTCACCTCAAGCAAATTCATGATCTTCATTTATATAAATGATTGAATGATTGAATGATAAAATGATTCAATAAATGTGACAGACAAATTATCTTCTTCCTTATACTGTTGTCTGTCTGTCTACTTGTAATTAATCATTATAGATATTTTGAAATACTCATAGTATTTTGTTTACGCGGTAAAATAACAATCGATCAACTACGTCAGAAAGATACATAACAACCAACTACCATCTACGTAACAAACAACAACATTGACATTCCTTTACCCCATTTCTCCCTAAGCATTGCACAATTATTAAGTCGGCATTAGTATTCGATTAATTAAATATCTTTGTATCTTAGTAAGTTGTTTTTATACAATCATAGATAGAAGTCAACAAGTGTTTTCATATAAACAAGTAATTTTCTTGTTATTTGATTTAATTTTTTTTTATCTCTCTCACAATTAATCTAATGCGGTGTTATTACTTTTTTTTATAGTGTTTGCCATGCACAGAGAGAGAGAGAGAGAGAAAGAGATAGATATCATACAAAACATAAGTTTTAGTTGGGGTTCCTCCCTCCATTAATGTGAACAGCGTTTAAAAGTTTACAAATGGATAAGAAACATACAATAATATTATAGGTACACATAATATAATCCCATCCAGAGATTTTGTGTTCCAATCTCTAACATACAAACCATATATTTTATAGTGAAAACCCATAACATTTGGATAATTTACTCCAATTGAAATAATATACAATATTATATAGCCTATGGTAGGAACATCCATTTTTTAAGTGGCAAACTTTTGACTTTTTGTAGAAACAAAAAAATTATAATTTTTCAAATGACAAATAAATACGATAAGTCTTAAATTGAAATTGGACCAATTAAAAATATATATATATATTACTAAGTATACCAAAAATATTATACATACACACAGCGTCAAAAGAACACTGTTAAGCACGATGGGGGCTCACTTATGGTTTGGGGCTGTATGACGGCATCTGGAGTCGGAAATCTGGTTTTCATTGAATCAACAATAAACAAGATGGATTACTTAAACATTTTCCAAAACAATGTCGCCCCCAGTGTCGACAAAATAGGCCTCTCGGGCAATTGGATCTTCCAACAAGATAACGTTCCAATATACGTATACAGCGAGAATTCTGAAGGAATGGCTACTGTATAGGACCCCTAAGACATTTGACCATCCGCCACATTCTCCAGACCTCAATCCAATTGAGCATTTGTGGGAACATCAGGACAGGAAGATCAGGCAGAGGACGATTTTGAGCAAGGAAGACCTAAAGAAGTGTCTAATGGAAGAATGGGTCAAAATCTCTCCTGATGTGACAAAAAACCTTGTCCAATCCGATGCCAAGGAGACTTAAGGCGGCTGTGCAATCTAAAGGGAAAAATACAAAATATTAAAATTTAAAAAAGTGTAATATGTATAATATTTTAACTTAATATTTGCCACTTTGTATATACTGTTCACTTTTTTGGACGCGTAAAATCTAGACTTTTTTTAATTAATGTGATTTATTTTTGGTTGTGTATTGATTTTGATTACACTTTAAATTGAAACTGACTCCTAAAATGTAAGCCTTGAATTCTGCATAGTAACTTTTTATTTTGTATTCATTAATACATAATTATAAAACTTTTAATTCAAAACACTAATGTGTTCACTTTCTTTTGATGCTGTGTGTACATACAATTTTCTTTAGGGAAGCATGGGTGTGAAAGGTATGTAAGTTTCGATAAAATCGAAGCTAATATTGTTTCACTCTTAGAATTTGTTCTAACGTTGATCCTTTCCTTATTTTTTCTTACATTCTGAACATTCTGTCTTTCTTAATAATATTATTTATTATTTTTATTATAAGTGTTGTTGTTGTTGTTGTTAGTTAGTTAGTTAATAGTGTTTTCGATGTTGTTGTAGTTGACAATGATGTTGTTATTATTGTTCATTCGCACATAGATGCGATTAACATAACAAGTTTCGACTTTTATATCAATTACGTACTCATTCCATGATTCCATGATTCCATGATTTTTCTTTTTCATTCAATAAATACTGCAATTAAATGCAATAAAATTAATTTCGAGATTGTTCTTTAAGCTCATTATTCTGTGAGTGAGAGAGATACGCGAAAAATGAATGAGCGATGGTATTCATGATTTTGTTGAGTTTGTGCAACAATAAATAAAAGATGTGAAGCAATAAAATAAAAAAAATAAATAACAAATTCAAAGAGATCGGTCAGTTTCGGACTTAGTAGGAGCAACGCACTGTACCAGTTTCAGTTTTTTGGATCTGGTTGTCGATGTTGATGTTGATGTTGATGTGTGTGTTACCATAAATGCTTACGGAAATTCGCTTAGAATGTTGTTGGCAAAAGAAGCGGTTTGCGGTTTGGTTTTTAAAGACCGCGATAATGGCGGCAACGGAATTTTCCGTTTATTTTTTTTTTTTTTCAGTTTCACTTTTGTTTTGCCACTTTGCTTTTATTTTATTTTATTTTATTTCAATTTGTTTGTTTGTTTACGTTTTCTTGTTGCCATTTTTACGATAACTTGTTTAACAAATTCTTAAAAATACACTACCAGTTACATACACTTTATGCCATTCTACTAATGTGCGACTTGATTAATCGAATCATATTATAATCTATAGTATGTACATACAATACAGTAAGTAGTATGTAGTTAGATTAATTATTAATACTTAATAATCAAGTCTTAGTTCTCTTTTTGTTGTTGTTGCTATAGTTAGTATTTTAACCAAATGCAATTTTGACTGACTAATGTTGCTTATTTGTAGATTTTGAGTTTTGCTAAGGTTTCTTTGTTCGTTCAGCCCACTTGTTTTTTAACAATTAATAGTCATACTACAATAGTATTAAGATATGTTGAAATTTTTGTAAATTTACCATTAAAAGGCCAAAAATCAATGTGTTAACGATCTGAACTGTAGTTAAAGGCAAAATTACTTTAAATGAGTTTTCTTTTTATTGCAATTTATTCGTTTAGAAAACCTAAAAAATTACCAATCCAAGGTTGTCTTTGTTCAAAGGAAAAAATAATAGAAAAAACAAAAAAAAAATAGAAACGATGTTAAAGATCAATAGCAACAAAAGCAATAAAAATTTTTTCTAAAAAATTGCAAATCAATCTTGTGTGTCTGAGTGTGTGTGTGTGTGTGTGTATTACATACATTTAAAAAAACATAAAGATTAAGTTGAGTTGTTGGGCTGTGAAAACAAGTTCTGGTCGGACGCCCCTCTTAGTTTTCAGCATATGTATATGTTTTCGGTTCATTAATTTTCGATAATATTGGCAATAATAGATATTATTCACAATTATCCATAATATCCACCATATAAATGTTAAATTAATTTATTTTTATTTCATTTAAGAACTTTGGCAAATTTTTAACAACATTTTTATGAATTTTTTTTCTTTTTTTTTTAATTTTATTGCAGGATTACTACCTCACAAGTATCTATGATGGATGGCGAGATCTTATGGATAATAAATCAGATCCAAGAACAAGAGACTGGCCCTTAATGAGTTCACCATTTCCAACGATAGCCATCAGTTTGACATATGCCTATTTTGTAAAGGTAAGCAAATTCAATGTGATTCCCCCTAAAACACAATACTAAAACATCATCACTGATCAGTTAATAGATAGTTGATGTTACTTGATGATTGGTTAAATTATCATGTGAACACATGATAGAGAATAAAGTTCTATTTTATTGAAAATTGGGAAAACCCGTAACCGCAATCAAAGATATGTACAACAGAATTTAATCAAGCGTGAATTTGTGAATTGGTGTTTGTCGAAAGGTGCCACTTAAATACTATTATATATGGGTATATTATTGTATAATATTGAAAACAATAAACAATAACAATTTATGGTAATTTGAGTGTGACTTCCTCCATTGAGAACCAATTTTATACATCCGAAAGAATGCACACGGATATTTAGATGCTTAATTGCTATTGATTTCTGCTCCCAAATACATCAGTAAAACTTGTTTTTCTTAATCTTCTTGTCTGATTTCGTAAAATCTGCAACAATAAACAACATGAAAAGTAAAAAACAAAACCTTTATTTTGGCTATAAATAAAAGTTCAGGGCCACAAAGACATCCACAATGATTTTGTTAAGTTAATTTAATTTCTTGAGTTCAGTTAATAAATAAAAATAAACAAAAACCATCACAAAGAGTGAACGCATCTCTTCTACTCGAACTATTAATAAGTGTTCACAAAGATCAAGTCAGACCAGACCAGACCAGACCAGATCACATCAGACTGGGTAAGGTTAGGCTTGGTCAGACCATGCTTTACTATACCATGGTATGATATGATATGACATGATGTGCCATGCCATGCCATGCCATGTGATGTGATGCCATCCATGTATGTATGTATGTATTGTGTAGCTAGACCTGTTTTAATGAATTTATGCAAAAATTCATAATTCATTTCGTAGCCGAACCTCAAAAATTAAATGAAAACGACCGAACGATTTCTATTATGCGTACATATATTTAACTTACTTTCACACGGTCGAAGGAGATAAAAACAAAAAAAGCAATCAAAAGACTTAAGCAACCAACTTGTCAAATGAAACATTATGCATACATACACGTACATACTCGTATATATTAAACGATTTGCAATCAAAAAAATATCATCATCATCATAATCATCATCACCATCATCACCATCATCGTCATTAATATTACAATAAATAATCAAATACTAACAATGCACTTTATGGAAATATGTAGTATGTATTTCTATTTATTGTTTTTTTTGTTTTTTGTTTTTTTTTTTCTTCTCAGGTACTTGGTCCCAAACTTATGGAAAACAGAAAACCTTTCGAATTGCGCAAAGTCCTGATCGGTTATAATTTTATTCAAGTTATATTCAGTGCGTGGCTATTCTATGAGGTAAATGTGAAATTATACAAAAAAATTATAGTAATTTTGTAAATATAAAAGATATTCTCTTATTTTTCTAGTCCTGCATTGGTGGCTGGTTAAATGGTTATAGCATTAGATGTGAACCTGTTGATTACTCAAATTCACCACAAGCATTAAGAGTGAGTACATATTTTATTTAAACAATTACTATTTTATCTATAATAGAAGAATATGCAAACATACTGAACTTCGGTTCCATTGAAGCTTATACTAGTACAATATACCTTAGACATCCAAGTTAATGAAATGAAAAATAATATGTTTGTCCAATTTGTTGTTATATTTTATTCTCTCTGATTTTATATTCTTCCTGATGATTTAAATTTGTATTATTATTATTAAGGAATTGCAGAAATGTTTTCAATTAGAAATTTGTAAAAATTCTTGTCATAATTATATGACGTTAGCCTATATACATAATATAAGTTCCTTGTCTTGAATGAGTGAAATGTGATCAATTGATATCAATCCGAACTTCTGTCAATTTTTTTTTTTTTTTTTCATTGCGATTAGTTACAGTACTATAGGAACTAACGAGCCAAATTGCAGTGAATTTTGCATAATAAAAATAAAAAAATTGCTGTACCTAGTATTGAATTGTGAACAAGTTTTAATGGATTACATCTTCTGGCTTTTTGCGTTTAAGCCTTCTTACCCACAGGGTCGAGTCCGTGAGGGTAGAGGCTTCATCATTTATATGGTTGATCAGTCTCTCTTTGTGGGAGTTAGCTATATTTTTAATAGCGACCGCAACCGAATCGATTGCGAGATCACGTTCGAGATCAGAACTGCGCATATACCAAGGGGCACTAACAGTACATCTCAGCACTTTTTTTTGGAACCTTTGGATTTGTTCTGTCAATATGAGCAACATTTTTATCAATCGCTACCGTATCTCGCATGTTGTTGGTTGAATTCGAATGTCTTCATTTCGGTAGAATGATATTTTCGTTAAATTAACAACCAGAAAGCAAATGTGTTCTATAGTTATGAGCTTTATGTATTTTAAATGACATTCGGCTTAGCAGAACGAAACTTACAGAAGAGTAAAAAAAAAGAAAATTAATGTGCCTCTTATTCAAAAATATGAAAATTTGAAAAAAACTGGTAAAAAATAACAAAATGGATGACATACAAACCTTCTCCATGGAACCATACATATATGTACAAATTTTCATAGTTATCGATCTAACGGTCTCGGATTTTAGCACCGTCAAACAATTTTTTTTTGTCCTTTTTTTACATATTGTATATAAAGATTAATAATATAGAGAATCTCCATTTAGAAAATCACAGTTTTCGAATTGAGGATGCTTTCATTTGTGTTTAGTTTCCACCTCATCTAGTGATGAGGCTAGGATATATAACCCTTGTATGGCAATAAAACAGGTCTATTTCAGTTTGATATTTAAGAAATTGATACACACATTACCTTAAAGTGACTACAACTACTCATATACTGTGTGTAAGGTATGAAAAGGTAGAATTCTTGTTTGCTTTATAAATTCTAAATTCTCCTAGTTTGTGTATTTTTATATTTTAACATAAATAAACAAATTTGCTAAATGTTTATAAGACAAGTTATGTTAATATTTAAATGTCATATTTTGAATAGATATGTTCACAACATATGGTACGAGTATACCAACCCATACTTACTTAACTCTATGTTGATTGACACTGAGACATTGGAAAGTGTTAGATAAAATATGAAAATACATACATATTAAATTTATAAATGATTAAGAGATGGAAACAAAATGTAAATGTGTTTATCTTGTAGAAGAATATTATAATTTTACATTTTGTTGACTCATAATAAAAAAAAAATACGTAAATAAAATGAACAATCAATTCTTATAGAAAGCCGGCTAACGGACCAAATATGTTTGTTTTATGATTATGATTATACCAAACCCTTTCTGAATGGAGGAGGCCTTATAAAGAGAACAACTTTTGTAATCTTATACAATAGTAATATTAAATTGAATATCAAGAAGTAACAAATTCATATTTTTGAAAAAGAAAACTAATGATGAGATGAGAAACTGAGCTCAGCAACTTTACTGTCAATCAATAATTTGTTGGACAAATTAATTTAAAATTGGCTTACAACCATTTTTGATGAAGACCGTTCAAGTCTAAACTATTGTCATTTCAGAAAAGATATGGTATATTGAAACAATTATCAGATAGAGTAGTAAGTATAGATTATTAAGTATGGTTATCGTAATACATGTAGAACTTTTAGTTATTTTACCTTAATGTTTGACTTGAGTGATTTGTGGTTCTACAATATTTTATGACAAAAAAGTTCTATCATATACAATATATGATTTGTGAAGGAAGTTTTTTGGTTTTGTTAGGTTTAATGCAAATTTAACATAGATCAGAGAAATCTTCTTTAACTTTGGTTTATTTGAATTGATTGATGCAAATGTAATTTTTATTTTTAGTAATATTCATTCACATCATACCATACTCGTACGTACTTATAAGTATTTAGTATTTTGTCGAGTTATGGCAGATAAACAATTTACGAGTTTTGTATTACGAAAGGCGTGAAAAACGTGGATCGCATCTTTTACGATATTTGCAACTAATAAATAAGCAACAAAACAATTATTTTGACTGCTAATAACAACATTTGCTGTTAAGTTTAGAAAATATGACATGGGCAAAGGTCTAAAAGAAGTCAGATGACGATCGATCGTTTCAGTACAAATAATCAATAAGTTTACTTTAACAGTATTTTTTTTGTAAATTTAGTGAGTGAAAAGTGTCATGTCACAGTGCAAGTAGATATAATAATCTAGAATTTACACCTTGCTATGTGCAAAGGGTTTTTACGATATAAATAAGTTAACCTATCAACGGCTAGGCCAAGTTCAAATTACAGCAGTTAATTCACAAGTAAATAATGAAATTTACTTTTGTATGTAAATAAACCAGAAAAAAGCATAGAGATTTGGAGACAAATACATTTATTGTTTATTTGTTAATGCTATATTTATTTTTCATTAAAATTTAATTTAATAATTTTTTTTTATTTTTTATTTTTTTTTTTTAAATGACTTACAGACTGCTTCCGGCTGCTGGTGGTACTATTTCTCCAAGTTCACAGAGTTCTTCGATACCTTCTTCTTTGTGATGCGCAAACGTTACGATCAGGTCTCCACATTGCATGTCATACATCATGGTATAATGCCGGTCTCGGTCTGGTGGGGAGTTAAGTTTACACCTGGCGGCCATTCGACTTTCTTCGGTTTCCTCAACACTTTCGTTCACATTATTATGTATACGTATTACATGTTGGCTGCCATGGGACCCAAAGTACAAAAGTATTTGTGGTGGAAGAAATACCTCACTGTCTTGCAAATGATTCAATTTGTTTTGGTGATGGTTCACTCCTTCCAATTGTTCTTTAAGAACGACTGCAATTATCCAATTGGCTTTGCCTACTTCATTGGTGCGCATGCGGTTATGTTCTATTTCTTGTTTTCCAACTTCTACAAACAGGCGTATCTGCGGCGTGATGCTAAGGTAAGTTACTACTTACGAGTGATTAGAAAGGACAATTATTAATCATTACCACAATTTCCATTGCAGAAGAATCAGTCAGCAGTCAAAGTGGCAGCCAATGGTCATGCCAATGGCTCACTTAAGAATGGTTTGGTCAATAATGGCTATACGAATGGTGAAATTAATGGCAACCTGAAGTATCAAGATACTGCATCGAAGATTCATGAATATGCAACAATAACTACGACGAGACAGAGAGTCTTTGTTACTGCTGGCAATAAATAAATCCATTAATGTTGTAGTATTGTAAACTTAAGGCGTACCTCCCTCCCTTCCCATATAGAATTTAGTTATAAGTTAAACTAAAACAAAACAAAAAAAAAAAAAAAACTCAAAGGAAAACAACACAACACAACAAAACAAATCAAAAACAAAAACAAAACATTTGTATTCATTAATTCCATCCATATCCATACTTTGTATTTATAACATTGTTCATGGTTGCCACAGCAATTTGCTGTAGGGGATTTAACACTGAAGACGCAAGAATTTTCTACTTTCCTCGCTAGTGAAAATTGTGCAGTTCTAAGATATTTATTCTTTTTTCAGTTCAATTGCTGTTGCTGCCATGGTCAATTATGTGTAGATACGAAAAACAAAATCTAAGGTTAATTGATTTATGAAAAAAAAAAATTAAAATAAATAAATAACAAAACAAAACACAAAAAAAAAATATAAATATTAAATAAAAAAAATCATGCAATCTTAAGTTTTAATTATTTTATATAGAAAGCAAGCAATGAGGATGAGATTTAGTCTATGTTGTACGTATATTATTTACAAATTGACGTGTGTAGTGGTTACATGATGTAAATTTATAGCGTCGTACTTTTATCTATTTTAAATATTCTACAAAAAATGTACATAGTTACATACTACTTATATCATACAATACTAAGTATAATAATATACATATATATTTTGTTATTTCATTGGATTTGTCAAAATATATTTTAATGAATGTTATGGAAACAGATTTTTATGCTTATTATTATTTACGTGTATTTTCAAGAGGAAGGGGCTTTATGGAACATCATAATTGCAGATCTAATCATAAGAATATATGATGGTTATAAAAACTTTGGATTGAGGAAGAAAACTTTTGTTGTGCAAAAAAAAAAAAAACTTGATTTACATGAAAGAAAAATTTATGAATGTAAAAATTTTATTCAATGAAATTAAAGTGATAAATTAAACTTTGCACTTGTACTGTGTTCTTAGCTTGGGGATCAATCTTCTTCTCTTCGAGTTGGTATAATGATCGACAGCTGTCCCACAAACTAGACTAGCCACATCACTGGTAACAGCAGTTTCTATTAAAATACTGAAGAGATTAAGTCAACCACACCCAATATTGTTCTATAAACTTACCATTTTAGATACAGTTTTAATTCAACAAACACAACGGTGTAAATTTCTACAAGTAGTTCACTAGCCCTCCATCTAAGTATCTGCTAAACTGCAAAAAGAATACAAGTTTTCTTACTCTTTTCGTATAACTGTAACTCTACGCTAACAGCAAACAATAACTGGGGCTGCCACTACCAGAGTACCAAAACACTAGCGTACACATTTCCATAATCAAACTTATCTTCTACTTGTATCTCAAGATTTTCAATGTCTCTTGTTGATACTCATATTAAATGAATTATGTATTTACATTAGATGAAACCTAAATCAGTAAAATAATCATATAAGGGGATACCCCTTTGGTCTAGAAAATTGAAAAAATCGGTTTTTTTTTGCCATATTTTCAAGCTTAGACTTTCAAAAATATGCTCTTAAAAGGATTTTTCAAAATTCGAATTATTTTGGGAGATACAGCGGGTTTTGTGACGTGGCATCTAAGCCGGCCGAGCGGAGTGATCACACAATGAACGGGAGACTTGAGGTTTCATTCTTTCCAGAAATTCTTTTATATCCGACTCGAGCTCTTTATGTATATATATATATAATACACATGCACTTGTAAAGCCAATCTTATTATCTAACTTATTCCTACTGAAATCTTTCTAAACTTAAAGCTTTTTCTCAAAACTCCTTTTTTTGAGGTGGCTGACACGATATCTCAAGTTCTATCTACGATTCCTTTGAAATTCTATGAGAGTCTTCTTTATACATCTTTTTATCGTTTGGACCTTGGATTTTAATTCGCAAGTATTTTTAAAAAATTCGTAAAGGTCGAAAAACAGGGGTTAAAAAAAAATTTTTTTCAAGTGGACGCCATTTTGTGTTTTTTTTTTGGCTGACGTCCAAACGATAGCGACATTGATTTAGCTTACTACAAGTGTGGAAATCATGTCAACCAGCAAGCACCCTTTGACTGACAACCCCCACTTCACCGGTCTGTCATTGGATGAATTTTTGACTTTTTTTGTTTTTTTAATTTTTTTTATCGTACATAGTGTGGAAATCATGTCAATC
The DNA here is from genome assembly GCA_037043295.1 of Amiota minor. Taxonomy (NCBI): domain Eukaryota; kingdom Metazoa; phylum Arthropoda; class Insecta; order Diptera; family Drosophilidae; genus Amiota; species Amiota minor. The sequence goes on along the minus strand of JBAMAW010001529.1, from coordinate 8,088 downwards.
TTCAGAGATAGCATTCTTCCGTGAGTGTGTACTGTCACTGAACTTCTCTTAACCGACTGGACCGAGCCTGATGACATTTTTGGATGTGTGTTCGGGGATTAGACTGATTTAGATTCACAATCTTTATTTATAATTCTTCTGGAGTGTGTATGTCACTGAACTTGTCTTATGTGTGTTCATATTGAGTCTTATGCGCGGCTATAAAGAAGTTCATGTGATGGCAATGACATGTTTGTGAATGCGTGCATGGTTGGTTTTAGCCTTGAGCTTGAACAGAGTACTTCCGGATTCGATATGTGACGCTGTTGCTCGAGATATTGGTGGACCAGAATACCGCCCTTGATTTGTCTGATTCTGCGCAATGTACTACAGTTAGTTTTGAATAAATTAAAGCGACTCAAGAATGCAATAACTCTTAAGGCAAGACCTGGGAGCTGTGCATTGTTGTGGATTTGGTAAGTCACTGCCAATTTTTAAAGTGCAGCGGAAGCTAAATTGAAATACCAGACATTGCAATATCAACTTATTAATAGCAGGTTGGTGCGAAACCGCAACTGTAGGTATGGCCCAATCCACTTGCGTTCTACTGACCGTGAAGTTTAAGGAATCCGATTGGCCGTACGACGTCGGGCAGGATACACTATATTATATACTACAATGGATGGTATGAATGTATTTCATCTTTTTTTCCTAGTTTGAAAAATACCCAAAAAGTAGGGCTCTAGACCAGAATACCCCCTTAATGCTGCTAACTAAGAAATTTGCGACTAGAATGAATAATCTAAAGTTGATGTAAGTTGATTTGTTAACTTAATTTTTAAAAGACTAAATTGATCGACATAATATAATAAATACAGGTTGGTTGAAAAGTATTGAAAGCGACTCCTATAACCAGTAGAAAAATAAAAACTACAATCGTATATTAATATTTCATCTTTCATTTGATCACATAAAAAAAAGTTATTTTGATTGGTCACTTTACTCTTTGTTTACAATCCATTTGAAGTTGACGGGTCAGCCTATTTGTTTACAATGGAAAAAAACCGAATATCGGTTGTTTTGGAAGGTTTATCAGCAACAGACATCCACAAAAAATTGGTGACAGTCTTAAAAGAATCTGCTCCATCATTTCCAACTGTGCTTCGATGGGTTTTGGGGTTTAAACGTGGTCGCACAAACGTTGCAGATGAACCACGCAGTAGACGCCCAAAAAGTGCAACATCATCAGAAATCATTGAGCAAGTTTATAATATTGTTTGTATGTAATGATCCAAGTTCGACTAAGCGGGAAATTGCTGATGCCATAGGCATCTCAGATGAACGGGTTCGAGCATTTTGCTTGAAGAATTGCATATGAAAAAGTGGTTTGGAAAGTTAGTGACGCATTCGTTAACAATTCAACAAAAACTGAACCGAAAACAAATTTCTTAGCGTAATTTGAAGTGTTTTAAGTAAAATTTAAAACAGATTTTTTGTGTAGTTTCATAATTATGGATGAGACTTGGATCTACCACCATGATCCAAAACTGAAACAAGAACGTTTACAGTGGACTGAAGCTGCTTGTTCAGCTCCAAAACAGGTGAAGTCATAAAATCGGCAAAACGGGTTACGGCATCAGTGTTTTGGGATGCAAAAGAGATTTTGTTGATTGATTATCTTGAAAAAGGTAAAACAATTAACTCTGAATATTATTGCAACCTCTTCGAACAGCTGAATGAAAAAATCCTTGAGAAAAGACACGGTTTACAGAAGAAAAAAAACATTTTCCATCAAGACAATGCACGTGTTCACACAAGTGTTTTGACGATGGCTAAATTCAATGAATTGAAGTTCGAATTGCTTGAACACCCACCGTATTCAACAGATCTGGCTCCCAGCGACTAGTACCTATTCAGAAACTTGAAACAATTTATTCGTGGAAAGCATTTTCCGTGCTATTGCAGCCGTAGAACAGTATTTTGCAGAGCTTCCGGAAAATCAGTACAGAGGTGGTATAAAATTATTGGAGGATCATTGGAATAAGTGTATTGAAGTTAAGGGAGATTATATAGAATAAAAACATTTATTTCATTTCAAAATTAACATTCTTTCATTTTTGCTTTCAATACTTTTCTAACAACTTGGACAATACAAAGAAATTATAAAGCCTAGAAAATTTTAATCAATTATACACATTACAATAAAAGGTTCGCTTTAGAGATTTTGGCTTTACATTTCGTATATGCTATTACAATATTAGAAACTTTCTTCAACTTCAAAAATATTATCATCTATATTTCCCCAGTAAAATGTATAAGGAATACATTTTTATTAGTATCAAAAGCTGCCACCAAAGTATTGAATAAAAAAACTTATGTCATTTAAAAACTAATATTTCGATTGTTTCCCCCCTACGAAACTGTATTTTTTCATCTTTTTATTGATTATTATTTCATGTTTTATTCATATAATAATTATTAATTATTTTAATTTACATTTTTAAATTCCACGCGCATGAAATTTGGAATTAAATCGGAATTTAAGGATATTTTTAATTCAGTAGTAATTCCTTTCAATTTTCTCTTCTGTTTGACATGGTTAATAAAATTATAATCGACGTGTTCTTCATCGAAATATATTTTTTGTAGATTACAGCAATTAAGTAAAAGCCTCATCAGCCGCCTTTGGCAATATTTGCCATAGATCCGTAATATCCTCAAAGCCGGTAATGTTGGCATCTTTACTATATCAAACATATATGCACGTGTATTGATTTCTATATTACGGGTATCCAAAGATAGTAATTCAAGCTGATCACAATGAAACATAATGTCACTGGAGAGCCAACTAGGCGGGAACACATCCATGCAAGTTCTTAAAACCTTAATTTTAGGTCCTTTACGAAAAATGAGTTCCTCCAAAAGATAGTCAAAATTATTATCTTCACGACGCGTACTTACAAATTTCAGTGTTTTCAAGTTAACTATGGTGTCCATATAGAAACCAATTGCTGATTGGCTTATACGGATATATTTTAAGTTTGGGCAACGCCACAAAAAGTTCGCTGGAACCAATTTACTCACTGTTGTATCATTAATTATACGCACTTTTACCAACAGATCCAGTTTTATGTATTTAGTGCCTTCGTTAAATATTGAAATGTCGCTGGCGAATAATTGAACTGATTGAAAATAATCTGCATTCAACGAAATGTAATATTTGAAGGCTTCTGTAGATGAGAAACGTTGGAAACAATCAAAACTCTTTAAATTTGACGGATGCCAAATTTTAAGGCAGATGTTCTCAAACCGGGAACAAGTCATTGCCAAATCGACCATTTGCCTTAGTTCTAATTTGCTAAAGATTTGCACCAGTCTGTCGTCATCAAAAGTGTATAGCTGATCCAAATCCTTTATCAGTTCTTCTTCCATATTAATTAATATAATTTAAAATTTTAATTAATTTATTTCCAAGCAACTTAAAAATCTTGAATTTTTTGCAGAGAAGTTGATAGTCTTACTGTTCGATTCGATAAGGATAATGTTTATCACGATGTTGGTATTTATACCTTGTAGGTAGGTAGGAAGTTGTAGATAAATCCCTTGAAAAATGTTTTACCTGTGTTAAACTGTGGGTTTTCATTATATATATGTGTTAATTAAAAAGAAATTTCTACGAAATAATGTGAAAAAACTCAATACTAAGGGGTAATTAAAATCTTCATTCCCTTAATTAGAGAATATTAAACAGGTAAAAATCGGGAAATGGTTATCTTTTCGCAACTATGGCTTTTTTCCCAGAATGAATAGAATTGCGGCTGAACTTTATATTACAATACATAAATTGTTCTTTATCACTACGAGTATAAGAACCATAGAACCATAGAACCATATTAATTAATTTGGAAGAAGTTTTCTTTTTCGAATTTACTCTCATAGATATTAAATTATTAATTATTAACGAATCTTCTTTGTAAAAATATATAATTATGCAATCTTAAAATAATCCTGAATTATTCTTTCTAACAATCGATCCCCAGAGGAATGTCGAGATGACTTGCGTCTGATCTTGGCAGCTTTCATAAGTGTGGTCGAGCTGGACAGACGGGATGGGTAGACCAATGAGCGACGTCTAGTTCATCTAGTCGCAGTTTGTTCCAATACCCGAAGGCAACGAAGGCCATTGATATTAAACGCAGAGTACGAGATCTCAGGCGAGAGTAAGTGATAGAAATTATTATAAAGAATGCATAAAACTCGGAAAGTAATGAACCATATAGCTAAGGAAACGTGATTTCTAGTTGACTAGGGACACAGAACCTAAGTTGACTCAAAAGCACTGGCGAATCAATTGAGTTCCCAATTTAATCAAGTCAACAAAATCACATACAAAAGTTATTTAATGACCCAATGCGGTATTAATGCTTTTTATATTGCGGCTCCAGATTCACGAACAGTATTTAAGTACCGGAGGTACTAGAAGGATGAAAAGAAGATTGGTAGTGAAGGAATCAAAAATTACTCCAAGGTCACTGAAAGTAGAAACACGCAACAATGAGTTGTTTGTTGTCTGTCGCCAAAAAAGATAAATGATGCTTCTTACGATGATGCATTTAAAAGATTACGTAAGCACCATATGTGAGGTGATATCGTTAAACGATAGACAGAGTTTGACATCAACTTAACTTAACTGATGCCAAATTTTAAGGCAAATGTTCTCAAACCGTGATCAAGGACTTGCACCAGGATGGCGTCATCAAGAGAGTGTGGTAGATCCAAATTGTTTGCCATTTGTGCTGCCGTATTATTTAACTTCATTTTGAATTTTATAATTTTTTTTTTTGTAAACAAAAATAAAACGCGTCAATGATTTGTATTTGAATAATTGTAGGATGTTTATTTCTATATGCAATAAATATAAAATATATAAAATTGAATGCAAGTTTCTATGTTTGTTTGTATGCAGCCTATGAACACTGGACCTATTTTGATGAAATTGTCAGGGAAACTGTAACTTAGTCTGGAGAGTGTTTCCGTGAAACTTGGTGTGGATTGGATCACCGGAAAAGTCGGAATTGATGAAGAAAAACAATGCCGGGGCATAGGAAAACGCTCTGGGACAGCTAGTTTAATGTACAGTCAAGTGATGTCATCTTCTTAATCCCAATATTTAATAAGGCCGTCCCGACCGGCTGTTACCAATTTGCTTGATTCGTGCGGATGCCATATAGTGCTGATGCAAGGACCGTCGTGTGCCTGCCATTTTTTATTGATTTCTGTTGTTTCCCAGTTCCAAATGTAGCATTTGCCATCAGTGTCACCAGAGACCAAATAACTCATATCTGGTGAAAAGTCCAATTGGCAAGCGTAGACAGAGTTATGGCCACTGAACGATTTTTTGCGATTTATTTTGAATTCGTCCATGGCGGAGAATATCACGATATCGCAGAACAAAGCTTGACAGGCCATCCATTTGCCATTTGGAGCCAACTTAACCGTAGGCACGGGAATCATTGAGCTGTCGACAATGTATTTCATAGCGACTGGTACATCCCATTCCCAGATGCACAAAGATTTGTCATCAGAAGTTGTAATAAAGCGATTTTCATCGACAAATGTGATTGTGTTCACTGCTCCTAAATGCCGAACATATTCCTGGACAATCTCACCACTGCGTATAAAAAAATTTACTATATATTTTCAGTCTTCTATAAAGTTTCAGCTTTCTTACACAAATGATCTTTTTATGCAAGGTACCAGCAACAAAGAGATGCTGTCTACCGTTTTCCGGATGGAATTTCACACAGTAAGGCATCTTACGCGTTGTGAAGCGTGACACAGCTTCACCCGTCTCAGAGTCCCAGAGTTTAATGTAACGATCATAGGAAGCTGATAGAAATTGTATGCCCTTGTTGTTCCAGGCAATATCCTTGATGGCCTTTCGATGCCCGGAGAATGTTCGAATACAACGTCTTTCACCATAAACTTCTCATAGTTTGACTGTCGTATCCATAGATCCAGACAAAAAAAGATGTGTCGTACGCGGGAACCAACTTATCGATGAAATACCCTTATTGTGTCCGGTCCATGTGTGTATGTGAGCTTTGGGCAGAAAACATTTCGGTGGCGGTGCAGATGTGCGCAAATTGATACCCAAATCACGCATGTGACGCATGCAAGTAAGAACGGCCCTGGCAAAAGATGCATTATCTTTGACTGCAAGAAATCATTCAAATCATTAGTGGTTATAGGATTAAAATAAGTACAAAATATAAGTCAAACATACTGTGCAAGACAGATTTCTCCTCCACCGGTATCTCCCCTGGCAGTCGACCATCAACATCCTCAGGATTATCATTTTTCTCTTCTTTACGTTGCTTTTTTGGCTTTGGCGACTCTAACAATGTTTTGTCATTTTCATCGTAGATTGGCAGTAGATCACCATAGATATTAAGACGCCTCGTTTCTATAAGGCGGTCAAAAATGTTGGGGTATTCGCGTTCTTGCGTAGTCGAAGAACTGAGGCTGAACTAGAGGTGGATTAAATGTCTAGAGTAATCTGGGCTACCATCTTACACGCCCTATATATATATGTATATACTTTATGGGGTTTTTGCTGTCTCCTTCTATCTATTACAGACTTCATGGCAAACACATAATTTTATTCACTGCGTGAAGAGTATAAAAATATTTAAGGAAAATTATAAGGAAGTGACATGAATATGTAAGGCGAAAATTTATTGAGTGCTAGAGTACCCGGTCCGGCGTCGCGCGGCCAACCGAGATCTTTGAACTTGTATGATCAGTATGGACAAACGGACAGACACATGAAAATTCGAGTGACTTACCAAATGAACAACAAGGAATGAAGGGCGTTGCTCTTTCCTCAGTATTATTGTATTATAGAGAAATTTAATTTATTCGAAACAAACTGTAGTGCATTGCGAAGCACTTGTCACTTTCTCTTGAGGATTGTATTCATCTAAATTAATAATCTATACAAATATTCTAAAGAGGAAGTGTTTGTTTTTATGATTGTACTGATTTACCTCAAAAATAACTTAACTGATTTTGAAAAATTCTCTCACCTATATTAAATTACATTATCAGCGAATAACATGGGTTCTATCATATTTTCAAAAAAGTTAAATATCCCTACGTAAATTACAAATAATGTAATCTAGGATATCCAGAATTCCAAGAAAGTTCGTTCCTTTTTTTTTCGTTGTTTATACTTTGTTGTTTCTTCAATTTTGTGCTATTGTTGTTATTGTTGTACTTGTTCCTCTCATCTACTTATTAATAATTCAGTACGCACAAGCGTTCTAGCGCAAATCGATCTCTTCTGTGTGCTTCGTCAAAGACTATGAAATTACATATGTATATAGACTGGGCTCATGATGTAAGAAATAGAAGGTGGCGCTAATGTTTTACATTTTTTTTTTTTTTTTTTTTTTTTACCGATTGGGAAGCATTAAAAGCCGAACGAATCTACTATTCGAAGTGTGGGACTTGCACCCACTAAACCCCACCGTCCAAGTCCTACCCCCTGGCACTACCGCAAAGCATTACGTCTAGGAGGAAAGAGGGAGCATAATAGCTCAAAGTCTGCTTTTACCCCATGTAAATCAAAACAAATTTATGTTAAAACTTCTTGTCAATATCAAATTAATGACCTAACACGTCTTCGTTCGTCTGAACTCGTCGTAATCGTTCAATATGCCGCAGCTCTGTCATGATTTGAGCTGCAGCCTGACTTACCACATCCCAATTCAGCTGTGATTCACACATATGCCGGATGCAGTTCGACACAGTCGGTACTTCACCAAACGCAGATGAGATCATTGATCTGGCAACATCAAATCTTGGGCAATGCAGGAAGACGTGTTCTGCATTTTCGTTTTCGCCTGTGCAAGTCGGACAGAAGGGATCATCATCATATCCCCGCTTATACAGATATTCCATAAAGCACCCGTGACCGCTCAGGAACTGGGCTAGGTGATAGTTGACCTCTCCAAATTTTCTGCTCACCCATTCTTCGACGTTGTTAATGAGCCTTTGTCAGAGCTTTGCCATCTCCTCTGCCACTCCAAATGTTTTACAGTAAAG
>JBAMAW010001527.1:0-40428 GCA_037043295.1 Amiota minor | reverse complement strand
ATGCAAGCTACAATATACAATATGTTAGTCTGTTATCTATATATGATCCGAGATATTTGATACTATTTCCCATACTACAGATTGGGTACCAATCTTGCAGATGCAAGTTCGAGTGTGGCAGATAGTAGGACATTATTCTTCGAGTGAAGTAAATTGCATTGGTTTTGTGCGCATTAAGTTCCACTTCCTTTTATGAAAATATGTTGCGAAAGTATGTAAAGATTCTTCGGGGATCTTTTTCACCTCGCAATAGTCTTTGCCAGAAATATAAAGGGCAGTGTCATCAGCAAATAATAAAGTGTTGCAGTGAGAATTGGACACAAAACTGAACCCTGAGGAACAGCAGCCCTTATCAATATTTTATTTGATTTGACTCCATCCAAAATCACAAAAAAATATCTGTCAGATAAAAAGCTGCATATGGTACATGGTTAAATCATTGTTAATGTGTTTATGAATGTGACCTTTGTGCCACACAGTGTCAAAGGCCGCTTGCACATCTAAGGTAACCACACCGACGGAGTTTTTCAAGTGAAGTTTGTTAACGAATAGTTAAAGTTGTTGAGAGGGTGCACGCAGCTATAGTTAGCTCGAAAGCTATATTGAACTGAAGAATATTATTTCCATCGATGTGCCCATTTTTTTCTTGATTTTAAAATTCGCTCAAAGATTTTAGAGAAGCCGCACAAGAGGTTAATTGGTCGAAACTTTTCTGGAGGATCGCTACAATAAAACTACATCCATCTGAGTGGAAAATAGCCTGTGGTTAAGCATTTATTGAAAATAAGGGCCAAAAATTTAAGTGCAAGTCTAGATAAATTCTTTAGGCAAATGTTTGGTGTGTTATCTGGACCAGGATACATGTTAGTTTTAAGGGGTCGAACTACTTGTTTTATATTTGCAACAGTGACAGGCAGCTCTACTGATGTTATATAATTGTCAAGCGTGTTGTAAGATCTATTTACTAGCTCAGTGGTATGTGCATCTGAGAGGAAATCAGTCAAATGATGCTTTTCTTCGAAGACTTTACTTAAAACATGGACTCTTTCTTCCTTAGCATTGAATACTTGGTTATAATTAATTTAGTTATTTTTCCAAAACGGCTTAATGTGATTCTAACTACTATTCCAATTAGGATTTTTTAATTCAAACAATTGCTGTTTTATAAGACGATTGAAATGATTTAATCTAGCTTTAAAGAAAGGTTGCCTAGTTCTGATCTAGTGCCTCTGCGTAATGTTTCTTATTTTTATAAGCTCCAACATATTATTAGGAATTTTTGAGCGAAGTTGAAGATTCTTAACTTTGTTGGGTATAGCTTGGTCAATTGCGCCATTTACGCAAGATGTCATTACATCAATCATGGCATCTATTTCAAGGACAGTAGACGTAGTATTATAATTCTATAATTCTGCTGTATTTTGGAAACGGTTAATGTGGAAGCACTTATAAGTTTCTCAGTTAGCTTTACAGTATTGTAGAGTTTGCTTACATGAAGTGGTTATGGTTTATTTGATTTTACTGGTAATAGATAAATGATCGGAAGAAAGGTAATTATGAACTAATGGTTCAGAAAGAAGGTGGGGAGTGCTTGTTATAAAAAGATCAAAGGTGGAAGGCTTAACTTTGTAACATACAAAATTTACCTTGCATAGAGAGCTCATTAAAAGTGTTGGCCCAGAAATATGCTCTAATGCAATTCCATTGTCGGATACGGCAGTTAAGATCACCACCAACTAAATAAGTAATCATGATGCGTAGTAACTTGAGTCAATCTGATCTAAACAATTCTTTTTTGTGCTTATTATCATTTAGACAGCAAGAATTCATTAAACATTTCGCGGAAGAGCCGGGGAAATAAACAGCGAAAATTTTAAAAGAGTGATCTGCATTTATTTTGGTCTGAATACCGACGTTTTCAATTAAATGAGAGTACTTATTTCTTTAATCTGTATGTGTTTCATATCACTTCTAATAATTGTTGCTACTCCACTTTCCTTAGAATTAAACTGGTCATTCCTATACATGGAAAAGCCATTAAGAGCGAATCTGTGATTTGAGGATAGCCATGTCTCGCATAAAAGGCAGATATCTACTTGATTTGTTATTAAGAAATGCAAGAGTTCTAATCTTTTGTTTAGTACGGCACGCGCATTTCATGCCATAATATTTTAAAGATCTCTTAAACTATTTGTCAGAGTATACATATTTAATAGCTAACTGAGTAATAGTATTGAACTGCTCTCTTTTGTTTGTGCAGCAGCCTTGCTTCTCTAGTAATTCGTTTAAGAGTGAATTGATTTAGTCTATCGAAAACATATGATGTGACTGCGTCGTACGGTAGTTGTTATTGTCGATAAGAGCATACTTATAACTTTGAAAGTTGTTAAATTGTCAGTTAGACGAAGCATTATTTACATGCAGTCCGTTTACAGCAATCATCGACTAGTTATGCTGCTGTTGTACAACGGGAGAGGGATTACTGTGAATGCCCTTGGTTCTTTTACTGACGTCTTTTACATTTGTATAGTTTAGGATGCTACGATTGCCTTTTTGGTTTCTCCTTTTTAGCATCGACACGGGGCATGCTAAATTAGTGGAGAGGTTATCACCTTTACAGTTGGCACAGCGAAAAGAGTCATTACGTGTGCATAGCGAAGACTGACAGTTATAACATTGTGTGAGTTGGTTTTTAAATTTTGATATAAACTCCCAACGAACTTTCGTATTGTTGTTTTTTTAAGCTTTGCAGTTTTATGGATCCGTTTTCAAAATATTCAACATAGAGAAGTAGGTTGTAGCCTACTGTTGTAGTTCTTTCGATAGTTTTCACGTCCCTGCACTTAAACACGCGATCTGTAAGCATCTCTTTAATTTCATCAATGTTCATTTTATCCAGCCCAGAGAGAACAACCTTGTAGGGTCTTGTTTGCCGCGTTTCGGTTGCATAAAATTCAATTTTATTTTTTTCAGTGCTTGGCACATTAAGTTAAAATCCATAAAAGAGTTCAGGAAAATTTTTATTCCAATAGGAATAGTTTTAATACAGAATTTCGATATCTAAGCTGCCTTCAACAAATCATGAATAGCCTTTGAGGTTTTTTTTAGAACGGTGATTGGTGGTGGCGATATTTCCCTTGTTGGTGCAGACTTGTCAACTTCGCTTGCAGCATCAGTATTACTGTCTTCATCCTTATCAAGGGTTTGGAGGGGCCAGAAGTAATTAAAATGCTGGGACGTACCATCAATGACATTGCTTTTGTGCAACCGAAGCATCTTCTGTCTGTCTGCACCAGGAGCGACAGACTTATAGAAAGAAGGACTTATGCGTCGCTTAATTTTTACAGTTTTATCGTCCTCAATATCCTACATATTCGTAAGATATGTTAGATATGTTTATTCTGACATTTGATAAAACCGACAGCATTAAAAAATAAAAAAATACACAAAATAAAGCCTACATTATGCTGTAGTTACTATTGAGACCGCACAAAAAACTATTCACATCCTAAAGTACAAATCCCACCAATAACAAAATTCGATAATACGTGGGCAAAAAGCTATGGAAAAGAGCTAATACTTTCTCAGAATACCTTGAAAGTATCTTCAAGCCGTTTCACACATCAAGTGCAGCTGATATGGAACCTGCTAATTATGATAACGATATCATAATCCCTTCAGTAACAGAAAGTGAACTAGATGGCTGTGATCTCATCACCAGCAAAATTTTAAAACAGCTCCCACAAAATGTCATTATAAGGATAACAGCAATTGTGAATGCCACTCTCAAATTGGAAGATATTCCAATCATCTGGGAAACTGCTGAGATGATCATGTTTTGCAAGCCAGGGAAGCCAGCGCATGATGTTAAATCATATCAGCCTATATCTCTTCTACGTATTATTTATAAACTAATGGAGAAGCTACTTGCCAAACGTCTCAATCATATTATTGAGCAGAGAAATCTAATACCTACGCATCAATTTGGCTTTCGCAGGAAACATTCTACAATCGACCAATTTCACAGAATAACTCGATTATCGAAAATGCCTTTGAAGAAAAATAGCGGTCTTTCTTGACGTTTCCAAAGCATTTGACAAAGTGTGTCACAGCGGGCTTCTCAATAAAATTAAAGCGCTATTACCAAGAGAACGCTACAGTTTACTGAAATCATATTTATCAGATCACTTTTTTTAATTATATATGACGACAGTTACTCCGACCTAAAGGAAATAAAAGAGGGCGTCCTCCAGGGTATTGTGTTTGGACCCATCCTCTATCTACTTTTCACATGCGATTTACCTAATGATGAGAACTTTGTCACAGCAACGTTCTTGCGGACGACACGGCCATTTTGTCTGTTAAAAAAACAGAGACCGAGTAATAAAACATCAACGTCACATAAACAAAATTTTTGAGTGGACAGCTAAATGGCGAATAAAACTAAATGAAGCAAAATCGGTGCATATTGATTTCACATACAACAAAATAAGATACCTTCCACTGCATATATAAACGGAGTGCTTATCCCATACCACAACATCGCTAAATACTTGGGTATGACCTTGAGAACCAAGCTTAGATATGCAATGCAGACGTCAAAATGAAAAGAGAAGAATGGGAAATAAAGTACAGAAATACGTTTTGGCTCATGGGTAATCGTTCAGCTTTATCCACATACCACAAAATGCTTTTATACAAGCAGTTACTTAAATCTATATGGGGTATGGGATGCAGCTATGGGGCTGTGCCAACTCGAGCAATATTCTGAAATTCCAAAGATTTCAGAATACCGAAAGCATTAAAAAAAAAACAAAAAGGTGCAAGGAAAACAGACTTTATTACACTCTGTAGTTCCCCAATGCAAATCATGCCAATCAAATATTCGCACCCAACATTATTGTGGCAAACAACCAAGGTGTGTCAAATGTGCAGAAAAACACAAGTCGATAGATTGCAAAACGCCTGATCAAGAAAACCGAAATGCTGCAATTGTGACGAGGCTCATCCCACAAGCTACAGAGGATGTGTCGTAGCTAATGTACTACAAAAGATACGTGATCAAAGAACCGGTCCAAAGAAATGCGACACTCATGTCAAAAGGCCAATAAGGAAACCTATTCAAAATTATCCAAAAAAAGTCAAAAAAACTACCAATCGAAAGACACAAACATCCTACAACAAATATTAGATAAGCTTAAAAAACAAAATGAGTTTACAATGGCGCTCGAAAAAGGCTTTTAAATCTCGAGAAGAATTTACACCAAAATAAATAAATTAATATGACTAAATTTTTAAAATTTATGCTATGGAATCCAACCGCTTATTAAAGCACCAAAATAAGCTAGAAATAGAACTCCATTCAGAAAAAATCGACATCTGCTTTTACTATCCGAGACACATTTTACCAAACAATCATATAATTGAAACAAATTATTGTACCTATGTCTGTTATCCGTTTCTACTTACTGCACTTATACACACACCACTTATTTATAAATTCGTGACATTCCCATAACAAATCACGTTGGGGTCACCAAAAAATATTTGGTCGCGAGCTTTTTCGTACCACTATTTAAATTCAACAATGTTCGGCAAATTAAAATTTGTATGTGATAGTAAGCGAAAATATTGCCTGGGGAGTATTCGAACCCGCGTTGAGTGCACTACACGATACCTACTCTATAATTGTAAATTGAGTAGAATAAGTTGTAGACACAATAAAACGTAATTATGATACTCTTCACGGAAGTGAATAGTATTATAAATTTGTCATGAAGTTTGTAACAGCAAAAGGAGACAAAATAAAACCACATAAAGTATATATATTCTTGATCAGCTCGATTAGACGAATTGATTAAGCAACGTCCCTCTGTCCGTCTGTATGTATGCAAACTAGTTCCTCTGTTTTTTAGCTAGAGAGCTGAAATTTTGCAGAAAACTCTTTTTCTACCATACGCAGTACATTTGTCGGAACCACCCGAATAGGACCACTAGGGGCATACCTCCCATACAAACCTTCCATACAAATCCCTCATTAATATTCAAGAAATACTTTTTTGTTATGTAAATTACACAAATAACAAATATTTAAAAATGCCAATAAAACCTTAAGTTATGTAAGTACAGAAATTGCAATAAGTTTTCTATTATTAATACTGCTATTTGCTGTAAATGTATTTTTTTTTAATTAAATTGATAGTTTGACTCAAATTGTAAAACATTTCCTATTGGTTGGTTGAGTTGCCAATCACAATAAATTCAAAATGTTGGCAGCGCACATTTCATTATATATTCATAGTAGATTGCTACCAAGAGGTCATTGCTAAAAAGCTACAACTACACAATGACGATGGTAACGGCAGTAACTTGAATTAAAAATATAACTCTATCGAAATGAACACATTTGAAAACGACAACATGCTTGTATTAAATATTTTTTGTTAAAAATATCGTTGCGAATAAAGCTTAAATACTGCAATGAAACATTCACTGCGTGAAGAGTATTTCATCTTCGGCATAGTCGAAGATAACGTTCTTTCATGTTTTTTTTTTAATTTTTCGTCCACTTTTTGTTTTATAAAATTTTTGTTTTTGTGAATTCGGTTTTCTATTTTGTTAAAATTTTTGATGTTTTTTTGTTTCTTCGATTTTTAGTTAATCAAGTTCGATAAGTGTAGAGTTCCACAGAAATATGAATAGGTTAACATACATATGGGAGATGCGCTTTATTATATTCATATTTCCCACTTCTGTATATATTCAGAATAAGTACAAGATATATGATGTAACCGATATGCATCGCAGTAGTAAAATTCATATGCAAAAAGAAAGGAATAACTCTTTTATGAACAAGCTCTTAACGACTACTAGTAATATTCATACTTTTTGCATGCGTACGAAATATACGCAATTTTTGGTTTTTTTTGTGCCGATGGGGAAGCATTAAAAGTCAATCGTATCTACTATTCGAAGTGTGGGACTTGAACCCACTAAACCCAAGTCCTACAGTCCCCCTGGCACTACCGCAAAGCATTACGTCAAGGAGGAAAGAGGGAGCATAACAGCTCAAAGTCTGCTTCTACCCCATGTAAATCAACACAAATTTTCGTTAAAACTTCTTGTCAATATCAAACTAATGACCTATCACGACTTCGTTCGTCTGAACTCGTCGTAATCGTTCAATACGCCGCAGCTCTGTCATGATTTGAGCTGCGGCCTGACTTACCACGTCCCAATTCAGCTGCGATTCACACATATGCCGGATGCAGTTCGTCACAGTCGGCACTTTACTAAGCGCAGATGAGATCATTGATCTGGCAACATCAAATCTTGGGCAATGCAGGAAGATGTGTTCTGCATTTTCGTTTTTGCCTGTGCAACTCGGACAGAAGGGTTCATCATCATATCCCCGCTTATACAGATATTCCTTAAAGCACCCGTGACCGCTCAGGAACTGGGCTAGGTGATGGTTGACCTCGCCAAACTTTCTGCTCACCCATTCTTCGACGTTGTTAATGAGCCGATGGGTCCACCTGCCTTTGTCAGAACTTCGACATCTCCTCTGCCACTCCACCATACATACTTCATCTAGCCTTCTCACTTCACCAGTGCTCCTCTTAGCGTCAAACAGCCGACTTATTTCTGCAACAACTATGTCAACAGGCATCATACTCGCTATGACCAGGATTGCATCGCTGGATACCGTTCGAAAAGCAGCACAGACGCGGATGGCTAATGATCTGTAGACTGCGTTCACTTCTCTCATGTTTGAGTGTATTTTACTAGCCTCCATCCAAATCGGCGCAGCATAGACTAGAACCGACGTTACGACACTTGCTAACAGCCGTCGCTTGCGCTCCCGTGGTCCTCCATAGGTCGGCATCAGGCTTAGAACAGCACCTGATACTTTTGATGCTTTAACGGCTGTTAGTGTCAAATATTGCTTGACACAGTAAGTTAATCGTCTTCTTTTAAAATAGTTGGCTACCACTCGGATCAGGTACTGTGGAACGTTGAACCCTCTAAGAGCTTCCATAATGTGCTGCCACTTTGCAGTGTTAAACGCGTTTTGGATATCGATCGTCACTACAGCACAATATTTCTTAGTGCCACCATTCCATCGTATACCTTTAATGGCGTTTTCGGCGATGTCCTTGACCACTTTCATTGAATCGATCGTTGAGCGCCCCTTACGAAAACCATATTGATGTTTTGAGAAGCCGCCAGCAGCACTTATTGCAGTTTCAAAGCGATCTTGCACAATCCGTTCAAATATTTTTGCCACAGAATCCAATATACATAAGGGCCTATATGAAGAAGGTTCCTCAGGTGGCTTATTTCCTTTCGGTATTAGAACCAGCTTTTGAATTTTCCATTTATCCGGGAATATACGCATATAAATTTATATATGTACAATAGATAGAATGTATGTATGTACAATAGATAGAATCGTGGTTGTTTTCACTCACAAATTAACCTTGACGACTTGTGATCGATGTGAAGTGAGTGAATATGCAAGCTACAATATACAATATGTTAGTCTGTTATCTATATATGATCCGAGATATTTGATACTATTTCCCATACTACAGATTGGGTACCAATCTTGCAGATGCAAGTTCGAGTGTGGCAGATAGTAGGACATTATTCTTCGAGTGAAGTAAATTGCATTGGTTTTGTGCGCATTAAGTTCCACTTCCTTTTATGAAAATATGTTGCGAAAGTATGTAAAGATTCTTCGGGGATCTTTTTCACCTCGCAATAGTCTTTGCCAGAAATATAAAGGGCAGTGTCATCAGCAAATAATAAAGTGTTGCAGTGAGAATTGGACACAAAACTGAACCCTGAGGAACAGCAGCCCTTATCAATATTTTATTTGATTTGACTCCATCCAAAATCACAAAAAAATATCTGTCAGATAAAAAGCTGCATATGGTACATGGTTAAATCATTGTTAATGTGTTTATGAATGTGACCTTTGTGCCACACAGTGTCAAAGGCCGCTTGCACATCTAAGGTAACCACACCGACGGAGTTTTTCAAGTGAAGTTTGTTAACGAATAGTTAAAGTTGTTGAGAGGGTGCACGCAGCTATAGTTAGCTCGAAAGCTATATTGAACTGAAGAATATTATTTCCATCGATGTGCCCATTTTTTTCTTGATTTTAAAATTCGCTCAAAGATTTTAGAGAAGCCGCACAAGAGGTTAATTGGTCGAAACTTTTCTGGAGGATCGCTACAATAAAACTACATCCATCTGAGTGGAAAATAGCCTGTGGTTAAGCATTTATTGAAAATAAGGGCCAAAAATTTAAGTGCAAGTCTAGATAAATTCTTTAGGCAAATGTTTGGTGTGTTATCTGGACCAGGATACATGTTAGTTTTAAGGGGTCGAACTACTTGTTTTATATTTGCAACAGTGACAGGCAGCTCTACTGATGTTATATAATTGTCAAGCGTGTTGTAAGATCTATTTACTAGCTCAGTGGTATGTGCATCTGAGAGGAAATCAGTCAAATGATGCTTTTCTTCGAAGACTTTACTTAAAACATGGACTCTTTCTTCCTTAGTATTGAATACTTGGTTATAATTAATTTAGTTATTTTTCCAAAACGGCTTAATGTGTTTCTAACTACTATTCCAATTAGGATTTTTTAATTCAAACAATTGCTGTTTTATAAGACGATTGAAATGATTTAATCTAGCTTTAAAGAAAGGTTGCCTAGTTCTGATCCAGTGCCTCTGCGTAATGTTTCTTATTTTTATAAGCTCCAATATATTATTAGGAATTTTTGAGCGAAGTTGAAGATTCTTAACTTTGTTGGGTATAGCTTGGTCAATTGCGCCATTTACGCAAGATGTCATTACATCAATCATGGCATCTATTTCAAGGACAGTAGACGTAGTATTATAATTCTATAATTCTGCTGTATTTTGGAAACGGTTAATGTGGAAGCACTTATAAGTTTCTCAGTTAGCTTTACAGTATTGTAGAGTTTGCTTACATGAAGTGGTTATGGTTTATTTGATTTTACTGGTAATAGATAAATGATCGGAAAAAAGGTAATTATGAACTAATGGTTCAGAAAGAAGGTGGGGAGTGCTTGTTATAAAAAGATTAAAGGTGGAAGGCTTAACTTTGTAACATACAAAATTTACCTTGCATAGAGAGCTCATTAAAAGTGTTGGCCCAGAAATATGCTCTAATGCAATTCCATTGTCGGATACGGCAGTTAAGATCACCACCAACTAAATAAGTAATCATGATGCGTAATAACTTGAGTCAATCTGATCTAAACAATTCTTTTTTGTGCTTATTGTCATTTAGACAGCAAGAATTCATTAAACATTTCGCGGAAGAGCCGGGGAAATAAACAGCGAAAATTTTAAAAGAGTGATCTGCATTTATTTTGGTCTGAATACCGACGTTTTCAATTAAATGAGAGTACTTATTTTTTTAATCTGTATGTGTTTCATATCACTTCTAATAATTGTTGCTACTCCACTCTCCTTAGAATTAAACCGGTCATTCCTATACATGGAAAAGCCATTAAGAGCGAATCTGTCATTTGAGGATAGCCATGTCTCGCATAAAAGGCAGATATCTACTTGATTTGTTATTAAGAAATGCAAGAGTTCTAATCTAGATTACCTTGAAAGTATCTTCAAGCCGTTTGACACATCAAGTGCAGCTGATATGGAACCTGCTAATTATGATAACGATATCATCATCCCTTCAGTAACAGAAAGTGAACTAGATGGCTGTGAACTCATCACCAGCAAAATTTTAAAACAGCTCCCACAAAATGTCATTATAAGGATAACAGCAATTGTGAATGCCACTCTCAAATTGGAATATATTCCAATCATCTGGAAAACTGCTGAGATGATCATGTTTTGCAAGCCAGGGAAGCCAGCGCATGATGTAAAATCATATCAGCCTATATCTCTTCTACGTATTATTTCTAAACTAATAGAGAAGCTACTTGCCAAACGTCTCAATCATATTATTGAGCAGAGAAATCTAATACCTACGCATCAATTTGGCTTTCGCAGGAAACATTCTACAATCGACCAATTTCACAGACTAACTCGATTATCGAAAATGCCTTTTTAGAAAAACAGCGGTCTTTCTTGACGTTTCCAAAGCATTTGACAAAGTGTGTCACAGCGGGCTTCTCAATAAAATTAAAGCGCTATTACCAAGAGAACGCTACAGTTTACTGAAATCATATTTATCAGATCACTTTTTTTAATTATTTTATGTTCTTCCTTTCGAAAATCGTGAAAATAATAGTTGAACCCATATGGGGGTGCACTGCGCTTAGCCGCTCAACACTATATTGCGAAAAAGAATGTGAAGCCTAAGGATCTAATTTCTCAATGTAATGAACCAATTTCACAAGCTACCCTAAATCAAAATGCGTTTAATAAGGCAGTGTTGCAACCGCAAAGTTCTAGTGAAACTATGTTGGTGAGTTTATTGCAG
The DNA here is from genome assembly GCA_037043295.1 of Amiota minor. Lineage (NCBI taxonomy): Eukaryota > Metazoa > Arthropoda > Insecta > Diptera > Drosophilidae > Amiota > Amiota minor. Next base: position 28,938 of record JBAMAW010001527.1, on the reverse strand, counting down.
ACCCTGAATCAAACAATCTTAACGATGCAGTAACTCACTGAAACGCAAATGGCGTTTCACAGCACAAACTAGAGTTGATGAAGTATTTAGAGAACAACAATGTGGATGAGATGTCTGTGAGGCTCATTTGACTAGCAAAAACAATTTCTTTATACCAGACTACTTAGTATATACAACAAATAATCCGGATGGAAAGGCTCATGCATTATAATAAGAACGCGAATAAAACACCAGACTCTAGAGCCATACTCATCTAATTATCTACAAGCAACTTCGGATGCATATGCGTCATGGTAATCTGACGTTATCTGCTGTATATTGTCCTCCATGATTTTCAATATCTGCAGATGTAGGCCTACATACTGGCCGGCGGATCTAAGAAAAACTCCCGATACCATCGACTTTGGTATCACAAAAAATATACCTAGAATCCTCATATCACCAGTTACTCATTATGATCTTTCACCCGATCATTCACTCGTTTTACTCGACTTTACTATAGTTGAGGATCACCCGTATACAGTTATATCTAATAAAATTAATTGGTTGCAATATCAAAAATATATTAATTCTCACATAGAAATTGCACCTGCGATCAACTCTGAAAGCGATATTGACAAATCTGTTAATGAGTTAAGTATCGTATTGGTAGCTGCAGCTGAGGTATCAACGCCTGCGATTGTTGCTCACAAGATCAGCAGAGAATCTTTCTCAATAAAGGAAATTGAAGAACTGGTTGCTTCTAAACGACGATGGAGGCACAAAAATAGCTAAAAACTCCTGTGGAGCTGGATTCACCTGTTAGGGACAGATCCGGAAGTTGGGCGCGGTCTGATGAATAGAATGCAAATATATTTGCCAACCATCTGGAGCACGTGTTCCAACCTAATCTACCTACAAACAATTCTCTGCCTCCTCAAGTCAACAGAGTTACTTCGGAAATAAGAACTGCCTTTGAACTGCGAGAATATTGCTCAGCAGTATTCCTTGATGTAGCACAAGCGTTTGACCGATTGATGGCATGAGGGTTTGATTTACAAAATAAATTGTTTACTACCCCAAAATATGCATAGAGCCCTGCAATCCTACATATCAAATCGAGTGTTTGTAGTAAGGCAGAAAAAGATAAAAGCAGGAGTTCCCCAAGGTAGTTTCTTTGGACCAACTCTATACATGTTATTCACTGCCGACATTCCAACAAGTAGTCAAATTGTTACTTCGACTTTTGCTGATGACACTGCCGTAATCAGTCGCTCCCGTTGCCCAGTTAAAGCTTCTGCAGGCTTGGATGCTCATCTTAAAAGCCTTCAGGAGTGGTTATTCAACTGGAGAATTAAAGTCAATGAGGGGAAATGTAAGCATATTACATTTCCATTGAACCGACCGTCTTGTTCTCCAGTAACGTTAACTGGTGTTACAATTCCTCAAACTCAAGTGGTAACTTATCTTGGCGTTCACCTGGACAGACGGCTTACCTGGCGGAAGCATATAGAATCTAAAAAGGTATATATGAAACTAAGGGCTCAAAGTCTTCACTGGCTTATCAATTCTAAGTAAATCTGGACTGAGACTTGAGTACAAGGTGATATTGTATAACTCTATTATTAAACCAATTGTGACTTATGGTTTTGAATTGTATGGTACCGCGAGCGCGAGTAACATTGAAGTTATACAAAGAGCACAATCCAAAATACTTAGAACAATCACGGGAGCTCCATGGTATATCAGGAATAAAGACGTTCACAAAGACCTGGAAGTACCACCAGTAAAAGAAGAATATTCCAAGCGTAATGTTATTTACATGGGCAAACTAGTTCGACACGTTAATCCTCTAGCCAGAGTCTTTGTCCATACAAGGAACTAATTTCGTCTGATTCGTAACGATCGTGCAGCCCTTTTGCTAACTTATAGGCTCGTAGTGCTAAGTGAACCCCTTCCTCTTCATTGTGGGAAGGACACATGTTTATTAATTTTTAAGAGTTGGAGATACAATTAATACGAAAAAAAAAAACAAAATTTATGTCCATGACAAGAAAACGATGTCATTGATATCTATCAATGGTGCATTTTGCAGTTACTATAGACGTTTCATTAAAAATGTTCTGAATATGCATGTCATATAACACGATTATGTAAAAAGAATGGACACCTAACTATCAAAAAACATATGAATATTTAATGAAAGAACTAATAAATCTATAATTTTTACAATACTCCGATTTCGAAAGATTCAAGTAAAGAGGCATGTGGAGTATTTTTAACTCAAAACTACAATGGAATTACACATCCTGTAGCCTATGCATCTCGTACATTCACAAAAGGCGACAGTAAAAAGAGTACAATTGAACAAGAATTAGCAGCCATGCATTGGGCAATAAATCAATTCCGACCATATGTATATATTCGATGGTAAATCCAAATTCAAAACTAACACGTATGAGCCTAGATTTAGAGGAATATGAATTCACAGTAGAATATTATAAGGGAAAAGATAATTATGTAGCGGATGCGTTATCTAAGGTAACCATCCAAGAATTAAAATACATGCAATCAAAAAGTTTAAAATTCCAAGAAAGTACAAGGAATCAAAGTAGACAGAAAAAATACTGCGCAGGAATAGAACAAAAAAATTGCCAAGGCAAAATCTTGAAAATGCAGCTAAGCGCAATGAATATTGATTCACATCCGGCGATTACCAGGTGGCTCATCAGAATGGTCTTCGGATTAATCCGGAGAAGACCGAGCTGGTGCTGTTCACGAGAAGATATAACATACCTTGCTTCAGATTACCGTATCTATGTGGATCACAGCTGAGGTTATCAAAGAAAGCCAAATATCATTGAAAAGGGCTTAAGGTGCTTTTTGCGTATGTAAAAGAATGTTTGGGTGAAGGTGGGGTCTTCAGCCGTATATTATTCATTGGATTTATACTGCGGTTGTGAGACCTATCCTAACCTATGGAGCATTAGTTTAGTGGGATGTGGCAAACACCAGATCCAACTACTCTATCTCCACAAGGTGCAGAGAACCGCATGCATGGGTATTACCGGATCTCTTTGATGCAGTCCCCAAGTAGGACTGGATGTCATTCTATACCTGGTATCAGTAGGCATGTATCTCAAGTACGTGGTGGCAAGAAGGGCAGTTAGTCTTCGGGAACTGCACCATCTCAAGCCTGCGTAATGGGCCATAGCACCATCTTGCAAAAAGTGGGGTTGCGTGCTGATGGCGGAGAAAGTGTCTACTACTGTCTGCCGAAACTAAAATGGGGAAAGTATTTTAGTATTAGATTCCCGGAGAGAAATGATTGGAGGCAGGGTAATGCCAAGACTGGCTTTCAATCTATATAGACGGTTCCAAGACGGGAGAAAGAACGGGCGCGGGTATCTTTTCGGAGGAGGTGACAGGCCAATTTTACTTTGGTCTATCATATTGGTGTAGTGTGTTTCAGGCAGAGATCTACGCGGTCTGGCAAACGGCAAAATTGATTAGCACCTTGAGAGAAATTCCTAGGAACGTATCGATATATGTTGACAGCCAGGCTAGTATTAAGGCTCTGTCGGTACATAGTATTAAGAGTAAAATCATCAGTAGCACGGTTGAGGCTCTTAATCTATATAGACGGCACTAAATAGAAATGGGCTATCTCCATGCCTGCCCATTATGGTTTCTTAGGAAATGAGATGGCGGATGAGTGTGCCAGAAAAGGATCTGCTTTCCCACATAACGGGTAATTAAGGACGTAGGCCGACCCGTGCATGATATTTTATCGGAGTTGGTAGCAGACACTAAGGAGGCAGCAGAAATGAGATGGGCGAACGAGCCAGGGTACTCTATTGCTCCGGCCCTCCTATCAATCCAAAAAGACATTCGAACTCCTACACTTTAACAAGAAAAGGATTCGGATGATGACAGGAGTTCTAACGGGGCATTGTACAATTGGGCGACTGGCTCAGAGGTTGCACGTTCCTCACCAGGACTTCTGTCGTAGATGCCAAAATGAGAAAGAAGAAAAAAGCATTTAGCACCTTCTGTGTGACTGTCCTGAACTACTCAGAAGGCGTTCCCGCTTTCTTGGAAAACCCTTGTTTGAGGACTTCGGTAGTGTGGCGAGGGTCCCACTAGGGGTTTTGGCTGATTTTGTTGATTCTTCTGGTTGGTTTCACCAGCCAGCATGACCAAAAGTATCTCCCCCATCTTTTTTCCTTTCTTATTCCCGTCCCATTGTTTTCTTCCCTCATTTTCTCCTCTAAATGGCGGCGGCCTGTTTAACCTAGCATAACCTAACTACTGTAAAAATATGACACGTCATATGACAAAATACGTACATACTAATACTCCTTTAACCATTACTGATACACCAATAAGTGCTTTCGATAAAGTTCTAATCAGAACAAGGTAACGAATATGCAGTAACTCTGATATGCGACCTAACAAAACATCTTATCGCTATACCAATACCAACTAAAAGCGCGAAAACCGTTGCTAAAGCCATATCTAAGTCTTTAATTCTAAAGTACGGTACAAAGAAAACGTTCATTACGGACATAGGTACGGAGACATGGAAAAGAACTACATAATTAATGATTTGTGCAATTGTCTAAACATAGACAATATTACATCTACAGCACACCACCATAAGACATTAGGAACTGACGATTGAAATCATAGAACCTTAAACGAAAACTTCAATATTTTGTATATTGTGACAATACAACCCCATCAATGGCACATAATTATTGTCCATATGAATTAAGTTTTAGGTAAAATTATGCACGTACACATCTTGCTAGGCAAAATTCAAAGCTGAACTGAATGCAATTATACAAATGAAAACAAATGCAAGAACAAAAATTTGTTTGCTCTCTTTCCTTTGCTACAACAATAACAAAAACAACTCACAATTCGAGAATAAACAGCATAAACGTTTGCATGCGGTTTTGGAAAACATAAAATAAAGCAAGTACAAAGATGTTAAACTTCGAAGTTGATATACTTTTCACGCACCCCATAAAAAACGTTTTTGCCTACGCTTTGTGATAGAACATTCAGATACATTTGAATATTGATTTGACTTATGTTTAGGGTATAGTCAGTAAATATAGAACATTTCAACACTAAGACCGAAATTTTTTACGATCCAGTAATCCCAGGATTTAGAAATCTATACGGTTGTTAAATATAGGTCAGACACTTGTACAGTTCAAATTTCAGTTCGATACATAAAAATTAAAAAAGTTTTGCCAGTAAAAACTTAAATTTTGGTATGGGCTTGTATGGAAGCTATACGATCCAGTAACTCAAGGGTCTTGATATATTCGGATTTTATGAGCTTTGGTTAGAAAATTAAAATCTAAAATTTAGTTCAATAGAATAAAAAATTTAAATAGGTGGTTTGTATGGTAGGTACCCCTAGGGGTTCCGATTCGACTGTTTCCAATAAATGTGCTACGTCTAGTAAAAAGAAAGGATCAAGCAAAGTTTCAGCTCTAACACTCTAGCTAAAAAACTGAAGGACCAGAGTATAGTATAAACAAAAGTGCATACATATAGACATAAAAGCTTATCTCGTAAAAATAACTTAGTGCGGTAATTGCAAACTTAAGTTGATTTAATGAACTATATAAATAACCGACCCTCTCGACATTTGGTGGAAACACCCTCCTTCGGAAGGGAAATATTTGGTGGTCAGTAGAACCGATGACAAAAATTTATTGGGCGTCTCCCTATTTGTCATAAAAGAAAAATTGACTTTATCTGCGGTGGTGAAGTAGACTTCTGCCAAAAAAAAAAAAAACAAAAAAAAAAAACGAAAAAGAAAAAGAAAACACGTGACGGTAAGTTACCAATACAAACCAAAAATAAAATTAAAGCGAATAAGTTAGTAAAACTAACCATAATGCCAGTGGGCATACCCATTATAGTTAGTGAACACAAAGACCTTCTCCAAGGAGGTAATCTACTCAAATGACCTACGGGGAATAACCGAGACCGAGATCTTGGAAAACATCAAGCAACAAAACGTCAGAGGAATAAAAACAATCTTAAAACCAAAACAACACGTTGTCCGAAAGCGGCCTTTTTTCCTGACATTCGGATCGCCAAACTTCCCGGAACATATTTACATTGGCTACGAGAAGGTACACATTAGAGCATATATTCCCCTACCAATGTGATGCAACAATTGCCTCCGCATGGGATACATAGCCAGTGTGCAAATCCAAAAAAAAATGTAATAACTGCAGTCAAGGACACCATATTAATATGGAAAAGACTGGCTTGTTGGCTCAGAGGTTAGTGCGCTGGGGCATCCCAAGAGTCGCGGGTTCAATTCCCGCTCAAGGCAAGTCTGGTCCACTTTTCTAATTACCAATATCGAAAACGAAGAAATGTGCACAAAAAACCCCGATTGCATAAACTGCAGAGAGAAAAACTGCCAAACCACTCTCACCACCCGAAAGACAGGGTCTGCCCTGCTTTCTACGCATCCAAAGAATTGCAACAAATAAAATGCAAGGAAAAGTCGACCAACTAGCCGCCTGGGCGATCTACAAAAGTAGACATCCATATGACGGGTCTATGTTTATAACAGTTGCGGCACCAAATCCAAACCCAACCCCAAAACTCACACAATCAGCTTATGGTACATCACTATTAACAACCAACGTAAAAACCAATGCTCCATCAGAAGATACAACACCAAACAACAAACGTAAAGTGATGCGGATATAGAAATAGACTCTATGTCAACTGACACCGCTAATGAAGAACCGACCACAAGCGCACAAGCAAAGGCAAAAGTAAATATTTTATCTAAAAATCATACAAAAAAAATGAAACAACAAATTTAAAAAAAAACTCTAATTAAATTACATAATCCTACTCAAGCTGTGTCTCTCCGGGGCTGGTCGCAGAGGGAGCACGTTGTTTGCTTTCCGGCGAGTCTGAGAGGGACATAAGCTTAACATAAAAAAGATAAGTTCAATGTAAAAGAAAAAAAAAAAAATATGTGAGTGTGACAACGTCTATATTACTAAAGGAATTAATAAAGGTTTCATGCTAAATTTCAGTACTAAATTACAATTTATAATATTTAAAACTAGCAGCCCGCACCGGCTTCGCATGGGTAGTGTACCTATCTTTTATCTATCTATTTCCTATCTACATATCTAACTATATATATAAATATATACAGAACCGATTTTAATAATATTTTTTTTTAAACAACAAATGAATGGTAATGAAGCAAGTTGCATATTATCTTTCGCCTAGTTACACGATGGCACTGAGATAATTCACTTCAGCTTCAGAATTCCCAAAGAAATAAATTTGAAGAAATTTATATTCCCCATCAATTGGCAACAATGCTCCAGCGAAATGGTGAATTTGTCCTTGAATCTTTAATATAGAAATTCATTTATGGAGTTTTCTTATTCGTGGTGATATGTTGGAACGAATGTGTATGACCTGTGTTACAGAAGAAAAAAATTATTTGAAAGTTGCGTCATTTGACGTCAAACGTTGGCTACGTTCTTCTTCCGACACATTGCTTCGATGATTATAAAGTCGAGTTGCATTCCGCGTTCTCCCGCCGATGTTTTGTTTTTGTCCTGTATAACGTTATTTGTCTCTTAAGCAGTGGGTCGCAACCTTTTTTGGAGCAGGAACCACTTTGAAAATATTATTATTAACAGGGACCACAAAGTTAAAAAAAACTTCAATCTAAACGTTTAATTAACGTAAATAATCCTAATAATGAACAATAACATTAATTTATTTTTCGGATCAAATATAAGCTCTTACGAACAACCGTAGAAAGGTATGACAAGAAGCCACTGATCATTCGATCTTTCGTGCAAAATTTCCTAAGTCTACCGCACACAAGCACATCAAATGTAACCATTCTGCGGAAGATACATCATGGAGCTGACGAGGTGTTGAGGGGATTGACGGCACTCAATTGCACAAGTCGTGATCCGTTCCTAATTCACATATTAGTGAAAAAGTTGGATGATGAAACCAGACAGGCTTGGGCGGAGAAGTGGGAAGGTGAATCTGACACCATTGGTAGTTTCTTGGCATTCTTGTCAAGGCGATGTGATGCTTTAGAAACGCTACAGCCACCACTTGGTACACGAAATCGAAGAGCTATCGCGATCAGCCATACGAACACAGAGCAGAAGAAACCTTGCAAAGTCTGCAATGCGGCACATGCCATGTACGCATGTAGGGCTTTCAAGGCATTGGATGTTGAAGCCCGCAGAAAGGTATCACAAGAACACAATTTATGCTATAACTGCTTAAGTGATACCCATAGAGCAAATCAATGCAATTCAACATACCGTTGTCGAAAGTGTAAGGGCAAACACCATACCCTTCTTCATATGGAACAAGCCGCCTCTGTTGACCGCACTTTAACTGCTAATCACAATTTGGATTGCAACATACAATCGTCATCATTTGAGAGAGAGCCACTTCCAGCTGCGCTCAATAATTTTTCGTCATACGCTACTTCAAGTACGTTATTACCAACAATCGTTGCCAACATAGTGGACGCTCATGGCAAGCTGTTGAAATGCCGTATGCTGCTCGATTCCGGTTCTACGAAATCATTCATAACTGAATCTTTTGTTCAACGTGCTGGTTTCTCTCGTCAACATGCTCGCTTTTCAGTGTTTGGATTCCCTGTCAATAATGCTGGAGTTACTCGTGGACGAGTTCATATCAATATAAAAATAATAAAAAAAAAATAAATGTGTATCTAACCATTCATACAAATTAGATGCACTGATTATGTTAAAATTGACATCGTCACTACCGGCGGAATTGGTCGACATATCCAGCACTACATGTACTCAAATAAAACGATTAAGATTAGCAGATCCTTCCTTTAATGTACCAGGAATAGTTGATATCATCATTGGGTCGGATCAACTTTGGAATATCTACACAGGCGAGCGATTACAATTCGGTGACAAACTACCTATTGCACTTAATTCCATTTTTGGTTGGGTGATCGCAGGGTCTTGCCATGGTATCGCTGGAGATGTTACGATTGCGCATACATACACTGCCGAGCAAGACACGGATACTCTGATACGTACCTTTATGGAGATGGAATCTGTTCAACCGACTACTACGACAGTTAATGCGTCAGAACCTGCTGAAAATCACTTTATTAATACTCACACCAGAGATAAAGCCGGTACGTATGTTTTGCAATATCCATTTAAAGACAAGACCGTATTTATTGATGCTACATTGAAGCAAGCAACTAAAAGATTTTACAGTCTAGAACGAAGATTTAACAGAGATCCAAATGTTAAACAACAATACGTAAAATTTATGGAAGAATACTTCAAGCTCGGACACATGCAACTAATACCTCACAACGAAGTGGATATTAATGATTCAGAATGCTTCTATTTGGCACATCACGCAGTATTTAAGAATGACAGCACCTCAACCAAATGCCGCGTGGTATTTGATGGTTCCTGCAAAGACGAATCAGGATATTCACTTAACGACCGACTACACATTGGCCCACCTATTCAGAGAGACTTGTTTGGGGTGACAATACGTTTTCGACAACATCGATTCGTTTTCACGACCGACATCGAGAAAATGTTCAGAGGAATCAAAATAGCTCCAATTCATACCAACTTCCAACGCATTGTTTGGCGACCAGACGAACACTTACGGCTGCAGCATTATCGCTTGATGACAGTGACTTATGGTTTATCCCCGTCACCATTCCTAGCAGTTCGTGTTCTGCAACAACTTGCACATGATTACAAAGACACTCACAAAGCAGCAGCAAAGGTTTTGGCTAAAGACACATACGTTGATGACATCGCTACTGGTTGCAATTCAATAGAAGAACTCATTGAACTTAAAAATGAAATAATAGATTTATTGTCGAAAGCAAACTTCAATTTGAGGAAATGGTGTTCAAATTGCTGGCCGTTGCTAGACTCCTTGCCGGTGGATGTTCGTGATCATAACCCAGTAGATATTAATCATATATCTGACACTGAAATCCAAAAAATACTTGGGTTAAATTGGAACCCAGCCACCGACGAATTATTTTTAAAATTCAATGATTTATCCTTTGACAAAGCACCAACTAAATGAGTCATACTTTCAGAATTGTCGAAAATTTTTGATCCATTGGGAATTGTTTCTGCAACTATAATCCAGCTTAAGGCAATATTTCAGGAGACCTGGTGTCATACTCTAAATTGGGACGACGAGCTTCCTGAAGCTTTATGTACTCGGTGGCATATCTACATGCAAGACCTACCTCAGTTGGCAAAGATTCGTGTCCCGCGATACATTGCTTGTTCTACGCTACCAATAGTACTACATGTTTTCGCTGACGCATCAGCAATTGCCTGCGCTGCGGTTGTATATAGCCGAATTTCAACGGACGATGGATATATTGTCAGATTACTTGCTTCACGTACACGAGTGGCCCCTTTGAAACCCATATCGATCCCACGGCTGGAATTAAACGCTGCAGTATTGGCAACAAGATTGCTGAATCTCGTCAAATCAGCCCTTACCATACCCATCTCCGGGATTCATTGTTGGACAGATTCAGAGATCGTGCTTCATTGGCTAGCTTCTCCACCGAGGAAATGGACAACGTTTGTTTGTAACAGAACGGCTGAAATTCTTGACACTTGCGCCAGAAATGTTTGGCATCACGTGCGCTCGCAAGATAACCCGGCAGATTGTGCTTCGCGCGGACTTTCTGCATCAAAGCTTATAATACATGATCTTTGGTGGTCAGGACCTCGCTGGCTATCACAAACACAACACTTTTGGCCTAAATCGAAATTAGACACAGTAAACCCTTCAGACGCTTCTATTTTGAGGGAAACGAAAAGGGAATATGTATACATCGCAACGCCGTAAGCAAACGGATTTGTGGAACTGATTGAGAGACTATCATCTTGGACTCGACTGATAAGAACCGTAGCCTTCTGTCTGCGTTTTATTGACACCTGTCGCAAATGCCATAAATATGCACAACAATCGTCATTTTTAACATCATGTGAACTGAATATGGCCAGATCCTCAATTCTACGCATTGTTCAAAAAACAGAATTCGCATCAGATTATAAATCGTTGATGAAGGGCCATCAGTTGAACACTAAGTCTAAACTAATAAGACTACTACCGTTTATTGATGACACAGGACTATTGCGTGTGGGTGGTCGCATTCAGCACTCTTTGGTCAACGTTAATGTTAAACATCCAATTATTCTGCCAAAGACGTCACCTATATCACTGCTTCTTATTCGACATATTCAGGAAATCCATCTTCATTTTGGAGTACAGTCTACATTCGTGTTCATGCGCCAACTGTATTGGATTCTCGGCGCGCGGAATATTATTCGAAGTGTTGTTCACCGATGTAAAAAATGTTTCATGTTGAGGCAAGCTTCAGGCGTACCAGTTATGGCCAACTTGCCTTCACCACGAGTTCAACCACATCGAGCTGTTCTTCATTGCGGCCTCGACTATGCGGGCCCATTTACCGATCAATTGGACCCGCTGACCCCTGCACATTTTTTGATTGGAGAAGCCTACTCTACTATACCCGAGCCATCGTTATTAGACACGAATCCAAATCGACTGCTGCGCTGGAAACAGATACAAGCGAAAGTACAAGGTTTTTGGAAACGTTGGCACATGGAATACCTTACTTCTCTACAACAGCGGACAAAATGGCAAACTGATTCACCAAATGTAACTCCAGGTACTCTTGTTGTTTTGAAAGAACCGAACCTACCACCATCCCGATGGGTAATTGGACGTGTTGAAGAAGTGTTTACAGGTGACGACAACAAGGTTCGAGTTGTGTCACTTAAAACTGCCAAAGGAATTCTTAAACGCCCAGTTGCAAAGCTTGCCGTATTACCATTATGCTGAACAATCGTTCAGGTGGGGCGGTATGTTTAGGAACGCTGGTTTTTTTGGTTTATGTTTTGTTTCTTTTCTTTGTCATCTATTCCTATGTTAGATCTCGCTCACTTAAAGCTTTCAATAGCTTTAAGCTTTAAGTGAGCTTTCATGTTTTTTGTTTCTGTATTCATTTTTCGTTTAAAGCTCACTATACTTAAGATCACGTGATGTGTTGTAAGCTCACTATACTTAAGATCAGGTGATGTTTTTTTCAGTTCCTTTATGTTAAAGATCACATGAAGGTGCTATAAGTTGTGGTTAATAAAAATACAGTCCACAGTCGAATTTTGAGTTTATTTGTTTTCGGTCTTGTTATTTAAACCATTCATTTTGTAATTTATATTAGCCCAATATTAGAATTGTTATATTACCTTTTATTTGCTTTAGTTACAAAATTTAAAAAGAAAAAGAAAAACTAAACAAAAAAATTTGTTATCCTGGAGGAGGGGCCGAACCCATTCTTTTTTGTTTTGAGTCATCGGCCGAGCCAGCTCTTTATCCACTATACTACAATATTAAGGTATTTATGTTTGTAGCAGGAAAGTGCGTAATGTACGTGTTTCACTCTCATTTTAATTAATTCCCATTTCCGCTTTATTAATTTTTATTTATTTATTATTATTAAATATTAATAAATTTATATTAAGCGTAAATGAGTTTTGTTGTATTGCCACTTATTTGTTGTAGTTACAAAGTGTTTATAAAAAGATAAAACCCAAAAACCAAAACAAAATTTTAAATTTAAAAATCACATTTTCGCCGTTTTATGACCGGCTCAAATCTAAATACTACCCAAGTTAAGCGTTGCTTAATCTCTGGTCGAAAAGAAAAACGTTAACCAATATTGCCTATGACGATTTCAAATTTCGCTCTACCGAAACCAAAAATGTTTCACTTCATTTTTTTTTTTTTTTTTTTTGTTTACCAAACCGAATGATAAATACTCATGTCAAGTAATGGCTCTAACGATCCTTCACTGGAACATAAATGACCACTTCAATAATTCCAAAGTGCTTTTACTTTTAATCAAAAGACATAATTCTTATATAATTTCCCTCCAGGAAGCTCACATCACCCATTCCAGGAGATACCCTACTCCAATAAATTTCTCCATGCAACCTTTTCCAACTCTGCGAATGGAAGTATTTCGGTTCTGACGCACAATACAATACAACAAAAAAAAATCTTCCTTCAGCAAAACTTCGATGCGATCGAAATTTCGTCAGTAAAAAAATTCTTTGTTATTGCAGCTTATATCAGCTGTAAACAAACACTTTCATTGGCGGACCTTGAAAACATCTTTTAACGCACTGACGCAAAACTTATAACCGGCAATTTTATCCATGGTATATCAGGAATGAAGACATTCACAAAGACCTGGAAGTACCGTCTGTAAAAGAAGAATGTTCCAAGCGTAAAGCTATTTACATGAATAAACTAGTTCGACATGTTAATCCTCTAGGCAGAGTCCTTGTCCATACAAGGAACTCATCTCGACTGATCCGTAACGATCGTGCTGCCCTTTTGATTAAATAGAGGCTCGTAGTGCAAAGTGAACTCCTTGTAGGAGGGACACATGTGTATTAGTTTTTAAGAATTGAACCTTATTGGTAGTCCTATTTAGTTCTAGAGGAGATTCAATAAAAAAAAAAAGCAAAAAAAAAAAGATTATTGCTTCCATTGTCTGTTCTATCTAATGCTTCAACGGAAGACTTGTTTGACATTGTAGCTTCATCCCAAACAATTAATGAACAGTGTCGCATCAATTTTCCAGCATTGCTTTGTTTTGAAATACTAAGTATATACACGGTTATTACCGTCAGTAGGATTTTTTTGAGGAAGTTTAAACGTTGCGTGTGCGGTTCGGCCTCCTTTCAAAAGTGTAGCTGCAATTCCGGTTGGTGCAACAGCTATTGCAATTAACCAATTAAACCAATAGCTCTTACTTTAGCTAAGAGAAAGTTAATTAGGAATTTACTAACGCTTCGTATACTTTTTTTGATCGATGTTCATGCGATGTTCATCTTGAGCTATAATTTGTAATAGTGTATGTTGATCAGAGGATGTTTCTCTTGTGTATTCGCTGTTTAAATTCGAGTTAGCTATATTTGTTGGCATCGGCATTCCAAAATCTTTAATTGATTATCCGAAAGAACTTCTACTACTTTTTTAAATTCTAACAAAGCTTCGTTAAAAATATTGTCATCATATTGGACACCTAACATTATCACTCTTCGTCGCTCAATCAGTGTGTCTTCAGCCATATTTTCTTGATACTTATTCCAGAGAAATAGAGAGTCGGTCACATGGCAAAATGTTACAATAATGGGAAACAAATACCTCAATAAGTTTGTCATGAAGTTTGTAACAGGCAGAAGGAGACAAAAAAAAAACCACACAAAGTATATATATTCTTGAACAGCTCGATTAGACGAATTGATTAAGCCATGTCCCTCTGTCCGTCTGTTTGTATGCAAACTTATCCTCAGTTTTTGAGCTAGAGAGCTGAAATTTTGCACGAACCTTTCTTTTTACCATACGCAGGATCTTTGTCGGAACTAGCCAAATCGAACCACTAGGGGGGTACCTCCCATACAAACAACCCATTTGAATTCATGTTCTCATTAGAAAAACTTTTTTGTTTTTCGTCCTATCGAACTGAAACTTGGAAGCTATCAGTTTCCGAGAATGTTGCACTATGAGTTTCCAAGACAGGCGCAGGACATTTTTCGGAACCAGCCGAATCGGACCACTAGGGGGTACCTCCCATACAAGCCAACCATTTGAATTCATGTTCATATTAGAAAAACTTTTTTGATTCTTGTGCTGTCGAACTGAAACTTGGAAGCTATCAGTTTCCAAAAATGTTGCACTATGAGTTTCCAAGACAGGCGCAGGACATTTGTCGGAACCAGCCAAATCGGATCACTAGAGGGGGTACTTCCCATACAAACAATGAAACATTCACATACTACAATGAAACATTCACTGCATCCGTGAAGAATATTTCATCTTTGGCATAGTCAAACATAACGTTCTTAATAGTTTTTTATTAACTAAATGTGCACAGGAGTATTGCCAAAGAGTATAAAAATTATATAAACCGCAAACCGTACAAATTTATTGACCAAAGACTAACTCAAAAATTTAAAAGAATAAAAAAAATGGGATAAAATTAATGTAGTTTATAGAAAAAGCATTTACTGCCACTACAATATTGCAGCTACTCAGCAAAACAAAGTTTCTTCGAATGTGATTTTAGAATTAAATTAAAGTAATTATTATTATCATTTAATCCATACTACAACGTAAACGAAACAATTGTTTAGTGTACATCTTTTCTTATCAAAAAAACAAAACAATTATACCATGTCGTTTAAATATAGGTTGTAGCCGAAACACAAGCATCTGCGAGGTGTAACAGTGTCGCGCAACCAATGGATCAAAGTTTGATAAGACTTTTACAACATTTGTTATCGTAATCCGTGCAAATAAAGTGCCTGCTGGAGAACACATCGGCCGTTATAATACCCCATCTACGAGTGAAGTTGTAGTTGTGATAACTGGACAACAATTTGATAAACGAGATATTGTATTGCATAATCATGACGACGACTTGTTCAGAATATCTGAGTTGCACCGATTTTATGATAGCTTACAGTATCCTTTGATACTAAGTCGGAAAGACGACACGCACAGCAACGAAATTGGACACATAGTGATATTTCCTTCATCATTTACTAGTGAGCCTCGATATTTACTTGAAAAAATCACACGATGCCATGACTTATGTGGGACATTACGGTAGACCTGATCCATTTACACCTGCAAATGTAACCCGAACTGGGCAGAAATCAAAGAAAATAATTACTTCAATTTAAATCCACAAGACAGATATGACATAGTGAGCAAAGTATTCCATTTAAAAGTGAAGAAACTCCTATTTCTCACCAACAATGATCACATATTTGGTCTAGCTCGATGCCACATGTACAATGTAGAATGGCAGAAACGTGGTTTGCAACATGTCCATCTGCTGGTATGGTTAATGAATAAAATTAGACCGGATCAAATTGACGGCGTCATTTCGGCGGAGCTACCAATTGTAAAAAAACAAATGATATATGGCCCTTGCGGATCTTTCTATTCTAATTCTCTATGTATGCGTGATGGCAAGTGTACAAAAAAATTTCCGGAATCATTCCAATGCCAAACATTCACTAATGACGATGGATATCTTGAATATCGTCAACGTCTGCGAGAAGATGGTGGGCATACTGCCACTTTGCGAAACAACGAATTTGACAACCGCTGAATCGTTCCCTATAACTCATTGCTTTTAAAAATTTTCGATGCTCATATCAACGTAGAATAGTGCAGTTCTATAAAATGTATGTTACATGCTATGTTACAAAATATATTAATAAAGGTACCGATCAATCTACATTTAGCATACAATCGGCAAATGAGGTCGGGAAAATCAATCTGGTCGTTACATGTGTAGCTCGGAAGCAGTCCGGAGGATTTTATCATTCGACATACATAACCAATCCCCCACAATTACCCATCTCGCCGTTCATTTCAATGGCCAGACAGTTTATTTTACTGATGGCAAAATACCGATGTTGTTACAAATCCACGGGATATAAAGTTAACAGCATTTTTAAGTTATGTGCTCAAGACAATTTTCAAAAACCCTGACATATTACAAAGTTCCAAACTTTTATCATTGGAATAAGACTGCTACTACCTTCCAACGTAGAAAACAAGGGCCTCCAGTCGAAGGATTTCCGGAAGTAAAAAAAAACAAATGAGCACAGCTCAGGGTTATAAAAGGCGTAACTTATAATACGTATCAAGCAGCTCGCAAAGAGATGGGTCTCTTAGATGATAACTTCCATTGGAATAATACAATTTCGGAAGCTGCTGTTCAGCGAGGTCATTGAGGTATTTGTTTCCCATTATCTATTATCTATTATCTATTTCTCTGGAATAAGTATCAAGAAAATATGGCTGAGGACACACTGATTGAGCGACGAAGAGTGATAATGTTAGATGTCCAATATGATGACAACATTTTTAACGAAGCTTTGTTAGAATTTAAAAAAGTAGTAGAAGTTCTTTCGGATAATCAATTAAAGATTTTGGAATGCCGATGCCAACAAATATAGCTAACTCGAATTTAAACAGCGAATACACAAGAGAAACATCCTCTGATCAACATACACCATTACAAATTATAGCTCAAGATGAACATCGCTTGAACATCGAACAAAAAAAGTATACGAAGCGTTAGTAAATTCCTAATTAACTTTCTCTTAGCTAAAGTAAGAGCTATTGGTTTAATTGGTTAATTGCAATAGCTGTTGCACCATCCGGAATTGCAGCTACACTTTTAAAAGGAGGCCGAACCGCACACGCAACGTTTAAACTTCCTCAAAAATTCCTACTGACGGTAATAACCCTGTATATATAATAGTATTTCAAAAGAAAGCAATGCTGGAAAATAGATGCACCACTGTTCATTAATTGTTTGGGATGAAGCTACAATGTCAAACAAATCTTCCGTTGAAGCATTAGATAGAACATTGCGCGATTTGCACCGCACAAAATTAGCTATGGGTAGGTGCACAATATTATGCATTCGCCAAATTTTACTGGTTGTGATACGAGGGACACGTGTCCACAGGTAACATCTTTTCAATGAAGAGTTTATTTCATCATCACGTGTTCCTCGTATCACAACCAGTAAAATTTGCCCCAAGACAATGAAAGAATTAATCTTGAGAATGAAAACATTTGCTCTTCGGTGAATGATCTTCAAGAATTGGTAGAAAATGCTAATGGACTGACGTAAACATACTACTCTGCTGTTCATTTCGCAACAGAATTTCTTAATTCCCTACAGCCTTCTGGTTTGCCCCACATAAATTATTTTAAAAAGTAGGGTGCCCTATTATTTTATTGCGGAACCTCAATCCACCAAAAATTGTGCAATTGTACAAGTTTACAGATAAAATCATTAACAAACTACATAATAGAGTGCACAATACTAACCGGATGTGGAACTGGAGAAGTCGTTTTAATTCCCCATATTCCATTAATATCAACGGATCTACCTTTCCAATTTTTAAGAACGAAAATAAGGTGACAATACGCTCACGAAAAACGCGTTCCCATTTTTTTTCTTTTCGAATTTCGAATCAGTCTGTGGTCAATAAGTTTGTACGATTTGCAGGTTATAGAATTTATATACTCTTTGACAATCCTCTTGTGCAATAAAAAATGAGATGAAATAATTCAAATATAACAACAACACACTCCCTTTTTTGCTACGATCTCAGAAAGAAGAAGAAGCATAGCATCAACGACGTTAAAAAACGTAAGCAAATTTTTGTGCGCGGTTTTGCAAAAATTTACATACTTATATGTATAGTGACTGAAAATGAATAAAATAAATCAATTATTTATGTACATGCAAACCCCTCAAGGAAAATTCTTTAATTAACAGTAACACCGTATCAAAATACGTTGCGTGGTTTAGTAGTAAGCAGTATTCAAATTTCTTGAAATTTTGACTTTGCTTTATACAATGTAAAGATTATGACAAAATACTGTCAACTTAAAAGTAAATGATTATTAACATAATACTGGAGAATAAAGCAAAAAAGAAAACATAATTAATGATAATATTACATGATTAAACTTAAGCTTAAGACTAATTTATTTAATTAATAAATAACGGGCAAAAATTAAAATTAATCGTAAGATAATATGTGTGAAATCCACATGTCTGTGTAAATAACGAGCAAAAATTAAAATTAATCGTAAAATATTGGGACTATGCATTAATTTTAAAGGTTGCACACAGATGGCGTTATTTACAACAGTATCGCATCTGGCAATACCGTATTTATATTCATGTCAAAGCCTCATCATTAGGCTTTGTTTACCAGTATCTGTCATTTCGCTGAAGTGTACACAACATAGTTTTTTTGTGCTCCGAGTATGTCAACTTTCGTGCCGTCAAAACGCAATTTGCGGGAAGCCTTGCTTTTTTGCTTCAATTTGAAGAAAAATACCACCCAAGCCCGTCAATTGCTGTTGGATGCCTACCCGAACCATACTCCATCGATTTCAACCTGTGAGTACTGGTTTCGACGCTTCAAAAGTGGTGTTTTTGATACCGAGGACAAGGAGCGACCTGGCCAGCCCAAAAGGTTCGAAGACGCAGAATTGGAGGCATTGCTGGACCAAGACCCGTGCCAAACGCA
Organism: Amiota minor; assembly: GCA_037043295.1. Classification (NCBI taxonomy): domain Eukaryota; kingdom Metazoa; phylum Arthropoda; class Insecta; order Diptera; family Drosophilidae; genus Amiota; species Amiota minor. The sequence continues at coordinate 9,691 of JBAMAW010001527.1, read as the reverse complement.
AGAAGAGCTCGCCGAAACGTTGGACGTTGACCAAGCAACCATTTCCAGACGTCTCAAAGCGATGGGAATGATCCAAAAGCAAGGTAATTGGGTGCCATACGAGTTGAAGCCGAGAGACGTCGAACGCCGATTTTTCACGTGCGAATTGCTGCTTGAACGACTTGGCCGGAAGGGTTTTTTGCATCGTATTGTGACTGGCGACGAAAAGTGGATCCATTACGATAACCCAAAGCGTAAAAAAACATATGTCAAGCCCGGCCAACCGGCGCCATCGACGTCCAAGCCGAATATTCATGGTTCGAAGCTCATGCTCTGTATTTGGTGGGATCAGAAGGGTGTGGTGTACTATGAGCTGCTCCAACCCAACGAAACCATCTCTGGGGAAGTCTACCGACGTCAATTGATGCGTTTGAGCCGAGCATTGCTTGAAAAACGGTCGGAAACGGTCGAAAGACACGACAAGGTTATTTTGCAGCATGACAACGCTCGGCCGCATGTTGCACAGGTCGTCAAAACATACCTTGGAACGCTCAACTGGGAAGTGCTACCCCACCCGCCGTACAGCCCAGACATTGCTCCTTCGGATTACCACTTGTTCCGGGAGATGCAGCGTAAGCTGGCTGGACACCGCTTCTCTTCATATGAAGAGACCAAAAAATGGATCGATTCATTCATAGCCGCCCAGAAGCCGGAATTTTGGAGAAACGGAATCCGGAAATTGAAAGAAAGATGGGAAAAGGTTGTGGCTAGCGACGGACAGTACTTTGAATGATGTATCAATCCATTTTGAAATCGAAATAAAGCCCCATTTTTGGTGAAAAAACCTTTAAAATTAATGCATAGTCCCAATAATATGTGTGAAATCCACCTGTCTCTAACCCGTTGTAGGAATTTTATTTCAAGCTGTACCCCTACTCGCAGACAATTGTGGTCAGGGACAGAAGGGATGTGAGAGGCAATGAGCAATGTCCACTTCATCTGGTAGCAGTTCGTTCCAATTCCCTAAGCCAACGAAGGACGATGATGTTAAGCGCAGAAGGCGAGATATCAGGCGAGAGGATATGAAAGAACGTTTTATAAAGAGTGCATAAAACTCGGAAAGGATCATGTAGGGAATAGTTAGTTGTGCATGTATCTAAAGCTAAGGAAACGTAATTTCTAGATGTACGACTAGGGACTCAGAAATTAAGTTGGCCTAAAAGCACTGATGAATCAACATTACCAGTAATAAGTTTATGAAGAAAGCTTATACCAAGACCTATGTGGCGATTTTGCACTGATGGGAGATCTATAAAAGAAGTCTGCTAAAGTATGAAGGCAAGCGTACACTGGGATTCCAATTTAAATCATGAAGTGCAAAGAGAAGGAATTGCTTCTGTATAGACTCAATGCGGTCTTCATGTTCTTATATTGGTGGCTCCAGAGACACGATCAGTATTCAACTACAGGGCGGACTAGAGTGATGAAAAGAATCTCAGTTGTATAGGGATCACTAAATTCTTTAGACCATCATTTCAAACAGCCGAAAATACTCTTAGCTATATTAAATAGTCGAAAAAAAAGATGGGTAAAACTCAATTCAGGGTCAAAAATCACTCCAAGGTCACTGAAAGTAGAAACGCGCGCCAATGAATTATTGTCTATCGTATAAGAAGTTAAGTGAGATCTCAAACGATGAAACGTCATGCACATGCATTTAGCGCAGTTTAGCTCCAAAAGATTATGTACCAAAATTGGAGTGAGGTGAGATCTTCTTTTAGTCTAATATGCGAAGAGAAATTGTTAAACGATAGGAGAGTTTGACATCATTAGCATACATCAGAACACGAGAGTATTTCAAGGAAAGAGGAAGCTCGTTTATAAATAGTGTTTGGTCTTGTCTCAATGCATGACAGGATATTTCATAAGACTAACATAGCATACCAACAGCATATAACATTGATAACATTACATAGCTGTTTGCTTGAGGAACACCAGAAGTGACATCAACTTATAAAATGTTGCACTATGTTTTCTGCGCCGATGTGCTTTATTAGACTGTAGCCACGATAATCACCAAAGAGTTAGGTATCACAATGATTTAAACTTAAAGAAAACACTGAGTTCACTAAAGGTGATGCTTAACTTTGTTTTGTGATAAGTAATTCCTTACGATTAAGCACTTTAAGGTTACGTGTACCGACAAGAACAACAACAACTCACTATAATTACTGGCATCAATATCACGTCGGGGTCATCAAATGTTTGGAGGAGGATACTGTTTTGTATCACCCGTTAAATAAAAAAAGACACAAAGGCTTATTTGTTTTTTATTTTTGCTCGTATTATTTATTGATTCATATGCAAAAGTGTATATGTTGTATAAGAAATTGTTGTTACTATTGTTGTTGTTGCTATTTCACCAACTTAGCTTTACAGCCGTTTTATGTCTTTTCCCAGCCAGGGTCTGAAGCTACATCTGACCATATACGCTCGCTCGAATGATTCCAAATCACCAGATTGGATTCCGACAAAAACACTCTACAACCGACCAAGTTCGGAGAATTACACATGTTATAGAAAAACCCTTTGAACTAAAAAGATTGTGTTCCGCCGGAACTCTCGACGTTGCAAAGGCATTTTACAAAGTTTGCCCTACTGGACTTCTCAAAAAACTAAATACTTTACTGCCCAAACAATATTGCGAAATTTTGCAATCGTACTTGTCAAATCGCTATTTCCGCATTTAGCAGGAAAACTCTTAATGAGGACTCAACGAAATAATGGCAGGAGTACCACAAGGCAGTGTTCTTGGGCTAATACTGTACATATTGTTTACATATGACCTACCATCTGATCCAAATTACGTCACATCCACATTCTCAGATAACGCAGCATTGCACGCTGTTAGTGATACCGAAAGTGATTCAGCAGAAAAAATTCAGACAGCATTAAATATCGATTTCCATTGGAGAAAAAAATGGCGTACAGAACTCAATCAAACAAAATCAGTACACATAGTTATCACATATAAGAAAACACACACAGAGGGGTATACCTCTATGTAGGGGGAGTACAGATTCCATACTCAAATTCGGCAAAATATTTGGGTATAACACTAGATTGTAAATTTCGCTGGAAGAAACATGTCAAGAAAAAAAGGGATGAACTTGATATTAAATCAAAAAGTATGAGTTGGCTCATAGGTTGCCAATCATCGTTATCAACACAAAAAATATATTACTAATATTCAAGCAAATATTTGAACCAGTATGGAGTTACGGAACACAACTGTGGAGTTTAGATGTTTTGTTAATGCACCATAGCATTTTAGAAGTGCTAACATAGAGCGCTAGCTTGGAGTGAAATCTGTCAACGCAGAAATAACAAAAACTGCAGTGGGCCATAAATACAGGCTAATAAATCATATAAGTGAAGAATCATCGACTCTAACTTGAAGTACTTGCGGGAGCTTGATTCACTCTTTGCTCGTGAAATTGCAAGGGTGTTTTTTTTTTTTTTTTGTTTTCAATGTAATTATAAAATTGTTGCGTTAGGGAACAAAATTTTTTGGAGCTCTTGCTATAATTGCAACAACCTCATTCATTCTATTATTGTAGCAAAGGCACGTCCGTTCGAGACAGTTGCTAGAATTAAATTGAGGTTATTTCTGATTATATAATCTTTAGTTTTGTTTATTGGACTCACTAAACCTCATAATGCTCTTTCAAAAAAAGGTATTATAAAATATAATATAAACAATAATTGCAAATTCAAGCCACAAAACACATAATGTTGTTTCCGGAATAACTTTTTAAATGTGGTTATATTATGTTTAATTAGCCGAGCAAAAGTGGGATGCTAAAATGATTATAATTTTTAAGTTTTTATACACATTGTGTAGTCTATACTAGACTAACAACTATTTTTATTAACTGAATGTTAACAATTTTTGCTTTTATTCAAGGTAATTATCGAGCATTCCACAAATATTCTTTTGTTGATTTTGCTCTGTTATGATTAAATCTATATATATATCTACATCTGTATATATATTATATTATTTATTAAGTTCCGGTAGGAACTTTATTTATTGAGTTCATTTTTTAAACTAAAAACTTAAATATTATATGCTTAAGAGTAAAACTACGTCGTGTCACTTTCTGTCCGTCTGTCCGTATGCCATATTATATATATTACCAAATTCACGTTGCAGCACTTGCTACGCTGTTCATCGTTGGTCCGGATGCAATCCAGACCTTGCATCATCAGAACGTGATGGTTTTTTGGTTTCTGTTATTAACTCCTCCCTTTCTAACTTAGGAGCGTCCTCGATCCTTTCGGATTTCTTTATCAGGATGTACATTTCTCTCTTATTGTTTTGTTTTTTCCACCAACTTAGGATGAACCAAACCGCCATTATTATTCCTATAGCTACTCCAGTGCAGATGAAGAAGATTTATTTTGGAGATAGCCGGTGATTCGTGCTTTCGCTTGGATACAGTGTTTTTGGTACGGTACATTGTGCCGCTTACTTCAACCTTATCCTCGAAAGTGAGTAAATAGGCTCCTCTTGCAGTTTTCGTGGTACAGTTCGTTCCCCTGATTTTAACCACGGCATTGTTGATGATAATGATGCCTTCATTTATTTCTGCAATGGGCTTCAGCTGATAGTTAACCAAACTGCAGTTTGCAGTCCCTCCAGAAATGATCTGTTGCCCACATGTAGTGAAGTTGAGCTGTTTGCAGAACGATACTGTTGCTGGAGTCTGGCAGTCTACGGCGTATGTCCGGTTGCCATATTCAGCGACATTATTGGTCAGTTCGAATTGCAGGCTTCGTCCGTTGTGCTGCGCACCAAACAGGATAAGTCTCTTACAAATATGATATTTAATCAAAAAATATAATGATTTTTTATTTTGAAAAACCTTAATTCTAGACATTCCAAGTTTTGTAATACTTAGTAACGTTAGTGAGGTGCTCGTTTACCATAAATCATAATTATCTAAATAATAGTATAGGATTTACAACATTTAATTTAGCTAAAGTTATCGAGATAATTATTGTTTCTAACTCCGAAAAGAGAATTCTGTTTCTAGCTAAAAGTGTTTCGTATAAATGTCCTGTATCTATTTGTTCTTTTCTTGTGATAGCGAGAATTTTATGTACGGTTTTGGTTAAATCCAAGATCTATATCTGAACCTGAGTATTTATCTTAAATTGACTATTGTTTGAGTCCACAAGCATGTCTTGTCTGTTTTGTAATTTCCTAAAGTCGTCAAAATCGTACCAGCTACCATCTTCAAAACAGTACCTAGTACATTAATACATGTTTAAAAATATTTTTCATCAGTGGAAAATACATCAATATACAGGATCTCACCTGGATATGCGTATTTCCTTTGCTTTTTTCTCCACTTTTGGGAAAAAAATAGTCCTCAAGAATTTGTTTCACATTTTCTTGTGGCGCTCTGTATGCCGTGTGTGTTCCGCTACAAAAATTTCACTTTGGTTATTCAGGTCGAATATGTCGGTCACAAACTTTTGATTAGGACGAAAGGTAACTCAGGGAATAATTGAACCAACCCATGTTGGATTTGAGCCAGAACTGGTAACCTACAGTGTATTGCGTTGACAACATCGATCTGTCCGACATCCTGCAACATTTCCATCAATGCCCCTGTACTAGAAAAAGTTATTAAATGTCTTGTTTTTTTGTTTTTTTGAAGAGGTATGGATGTGCGTTTTGATCCTTCTGTGACGATTTGGTTACTGAAATAATTTAAGGTTTTTCTACGGTTTCTATGGTATATGTAAGGGATTCCTCACTATGCAGAGTAGCGTGGTGTGTGCTCATGTTTTCCTTAGGCCTATTTTTGCGTTGACCCGTTTTAACAGATCAAGGCCGATAGCCGATGCATTTTAGGCCTGGTATATCGGCCCGATTCCGCATGTCATTTGTATTGTTGTTTTGGTCCATTCTTAGTACTCTGTGACTGTTCTTGCTGCCAAATCGTATTCTCTCTCATTCCTGATTTACAAATGTCTACTTCCATTGGTACAGGCTGATCTTGAACCGTTTGATTCGTATTTCTTTTCTCATTACTAATCTGCTGCTGCAGAAATGTGGGTTTTTCTGTGGGTCCTGATTTTGTGTTTTGCCATAATCGGTTATAATACCTGATTAAGGAGTCTCTTTAATCCAGATATAAAGGTTCTCAAAGCGTCGGCCCTGTGATTTTCACAGAAAGCGTCTACTACCTCTTGCGTATGAGACATTATTGTTTTATTTTTTAGTAGTGTCCATTTCCTTTCAACATTATCGAAATGAAAGTTCTTGTTCAATTAAACATAAACGAAGATAACAATAATATTAATGACGCTTACTGACTGGGTGGGCCCTAAACATTTCGTAAGCTGTGTTTGCCGCTTTTCGCTATGACACGTAGCTATGTATCTGTCCATTGAATTCAAGCAACGATTTAACAGGGACCAGCGACTCATCGCCCCTAGTCTGTTCCGTAATTTTCACCGGTTTATAGGCGGTCGCCGTCGAGTCTGTCGTTGTTAATAACGTTATTTTGTTCGTTAGTTCGACTATTTTTGTTTGAAAAAGTTTTTTTTTTTTCGTTCGTTAAGCGAGGCTTCCTCATACTCTTTTAGCTTATTGTTGTCCATTTTGTTGTCTTTTATTCTTATTTGCTCTAACTTCTGTAACACTGCTTCTACCTCGCGATCACTCATTTACAATATTATCTTTCTATTCAAGATTCTAATTTAAAATATTTCACGAATTTATTATACAATACAATTTTACTTATTAATAATTTCTTTCATTTATAGTTTTTTTTCTTAACTAAATGAGCACTACTCACTCTTTATTGAGTTCACTTTTTAAACTAAAAACTTCAACATAACTTAAGAGCAAACCTACGTTGTGTCACTGTCCGTCCGTCTATTCGTATGCCATTCTTGCGTGTGCAGAGTCACATTACCAAATTCACGTTGCATTACTTGCTACGCTGTATATCGTTTGTCCGGATGCAATCCAGACCTTGCATCATCAGAACGTGATGTTATATTGGATTCTCGTGTTAACTTATCTATCTTTTATATATAAAATTCGAGTGTACGAAATTTTGTGACTCTTAATCTTCTAAACGGGTAGACCAATTTTGTTAATTTTTTTTGTTTTACTTATGGGGTCAACAAGATGGTTTATGCTTCAGTTGGACCCGGTGGCGCTGTTGTCAAGATACAGGCACTTTTTACCAAATTTTTTACATTTTTTGATGTAGCACACACACTATACTGATCCGATTTGAATAATTGTTTTTAAAAATGACCAATGAGTGCTAATGAACACGTTGCCTACTTATCATTGGTGAAAAGTTGGCATGATTGCATTTTCGATTGTCCTGGAGAGTGTAATAAATAAAAGAAGAAGAAAAGTAAGCACCACAAAAATTTGCGACAAGAATTTAAGTATTATCAATTAAAGTGACTGGAATTAATCAGACTCGCACAGGGAGGGTTCAGTACCAGATCAGGTTTTGTATGGCAAATACTACCGATTTGACCGATTCCAACAAATGTAAAGCGCCTTTACCAAAAACTTATAGTGTCTTAATTTTAGTTCAATGGTGAAAAATCAAAAAGTTTTTCGAATAAGAACCTAAATTTTAATGGTGGGTTTGTATTGGGGTACCCTGCTTGAGGTACGATTTGGCTGATTCCAATAGATGTACAGCGCCTATATCAAAAACTTATTGTGTCTAAATTTCTCTTTAATAGTGTAAAGAACAAAAAAGTTGCTCTAGTAAAAACATACATTTTATTGGGGGGTTTTATGGTACTTATACAAGTACCAACATAGCAATACAAAGCCTACATACTACAATACTACAGCTCGGCCGTCCTAACATTTAGGACCTCCCGATCTTTTCTGATATACTTCTTATGACTATACTCCTTTTATTTATATCTAAAATCCTTATTTGGCTAGATACATTTTCCTTTTTTTATATTATTATTGTGTGGATTTCCGTTTACAAAAAGTAAGTCTTTAACACCAGCCGGACCAGTGGAGTCGTCTATCGTCTCTTTTACTATTGAACCATGGATTTATATTTTGAACGGTAACAACACCTTGATAAGCTTTTTCTGAGTGTTGAAAATTTTCAACGTCTCCAACTATGTATCTCTCATTGTCTAAAACTTTCGTTACTATATATGGACCTTTAAACTTTGCCACCAACTTACACGACATACCCTTAATAGAATCGAAATTTTTTACCATGACGTAGTCTCCTGTTCTGTAAGTATGCGTTTTCTGTCGTTTAGAGTCAAAGTAGGTTTTGGTGTAATTTTGTTCTGTCGACTGAACTTCCAGCACTTTATTTCGAATTTCCAATATTTTATTATCGCAGAACCTTTTTTCTTTATCTATTATATTTTCGTTTAAACTATCCACCGAACTACCTTTCCTTCCTACCCCAAACAGCAAAACGCTTAGGTGCTTGTTAACACTTCTACGAACTATATTGTTCATTGCGTGTTCTACTTCTGTTATATAACCTTGTACCATCGTTCATTGATCTCCATTTTTATTAGTTTGCTAATCATCGGTCCTAGGTCTTTGTTAACTCTCTCTACCTGCCCGTTAGCTTGTAGGGAGTCGGTAGCCACTTTTATGAGCTCAACGTTATTGTTCTGCAGCAACTGTTTAAATTCTTCTAACGTGAAGCAACTTCCACTATTTGAAACAAGGCAACTTGGTCTATTGTACGCTCTAAAGAAGCATTTTAGTGCTTCTGCTTCTTTTAATTTCGTAGTCTTAGTTGTTCTTTTCAGACTGTCTACTACCTATATGATCTATGTGGAGCATAATAAAAATGTGTTTTATTTATCTATACATATTATAAAACAAAGTCGCTTTTTTCCTTTAACAATTTCAATCTTTAAAAATACGCAACCTATTTTGATGCGGTTTTTTTTAATAGATAGGGTGATTGAAGAGGAAGGTTTATATTTATAATATTTTTAATAACATCCATTAAATAGTGCAGAAATACTGTTATTTTCACTATACATATACCTATATGCCTATCCTTAAAATTAATGTAGTAGGCATAGTGTTATAATTCATGGAAAAAGCAATTACTGTCACTACAATATTCCAGCTTCTCATTGTTTACACAGCAAAGTTTCTTCAAATGTGATTTTAGATATTTTTTATTTAAGTCTGATCACACAGGTCTGCATGGAAAAAACTGCATAGGGTTTTTATATATTTTCTTATAGATTTTCACGTGGCAAAACCGAAAAAATACAAAAAAAAATCCATCACGTCATAGTATTTTTTTTTTTGCCATACTCAAGTTTTGGTTCGTAGTTAGCGTAAAATTAATATTACTAATACGAAAGGCTAAATAAATTTATTAGTGGTGAGGTTGAGCATGTTTTGACTTGTTATCTAGAGTACTAAGAATAAATATACTCGTAAACAACTTGCTTTTGAATTAGAACATGTTTCAACAAGCTTCATTCAGTACCTCGCTCTAAGTTGATTTAATACTACAATCAGTACACATCAAGCATTCGAACGCTACTGTGCTATCTTATTATATTGTATTTTTGTGTTATTCTTTCTTTCTATAACATGGCTCATAGAAGTTGTATTATTTCGATCGTATAGTATCAATAGGTACCA
>JBAMAW010001521.1:0-29007 GCA_037043295.1 Amiota minor | reverse complement strand
GTGTTTTTACGAAGAGCGTACGAACAAGTGGTCGAATGACCGAGCGAGCGTCTGTCGTGAAGGGAAGTGCGCGGGTCGCTCACTGATCGTCGTACGTAAAACCAAAGGCTATGACTTTGCTTGTGTTGTTGATGCTTTGTTGATGTTGTTGATGCTGCTGTTTGGTTTTGTGTACAAGATAGCAGCAACAACCAAAGAATATGACTTTGCTTGTGCGTTGTTGTTTGGTTGTGTGTACAATATAACAAAAACAACCAAAGAATATAACTTTGCTTGTGTCGTTGCCGCTGTGTTGCTGTTGTTTTTGCTGTTTGCTTTTATGCACAACATATCAAAAACAATGACACACCTGCCCGCAATCACAACTGTTCCGTTTACGCTTTTCCCTTGAATCATATTTGTGCTCATGAAGAGAGCGAATTTTATTAATGCTTTTCAGTTGTGCGCATGCCCTATACGACGCCGATCTCGCATATTAATTTATCGCTGAGGCTTCGCTGTTATATGTCATATAAAAAAATACGTTGTTTGCCCCCCAATTATTAATTATAATATGCTTTCAATCGTAAAGTTGCTTGTATACGTATCTATTGTAAGTTGTTTGATTTAGAGAGGCTTTTAAAATCTTAAGTTATCATGGAATATCCAAGTTTAAAAAGGGTGAGCTAGAAGGTTGCATTTCCGAAGATAATACTATTTGCAATGAAGCAAGTAAATAAGCGCATTGACTATAAAATTATATGGACTGCACAAATCGCTCACAAAGAAGAGCGGAGACAATTTGATGTTGGGTATCACCATCTTTAAAAGAAGAAGAAGATCTCTCTATCTTTGCAAGCGCCTTGTCCAGTCTATATAATTTCATAGTCCTTTCATATATCACACAACAACACAAGACAAAACAAAGCGAATCAAAGAAAATAAATAATATTGTATTAGTCAATAATTGAGGATGATTTAAACGAAGATATTATCAACGTAAGTTGATACATGGATTTATAATTGATAATTTGTTTTAAAATCAACAACAAATCATGAACAGTAATAGTTGCTATATTTACACGGGACTTAAACACGGTAACACATTTAGTTATCATAACGTTTGTATCACCAAATAATGGAATAAATAACATAATCGGAAAAAAAAAAAACAATATTTAAGATATAAGATGTAGGAAAACAATAGTACATATCCAATCGGGAATAAAAAAAAAAAAAATATAGTCAATTTATAAATATTTATATTTATAACATGAATAGCGGCAAATATTATTAATTATAATAGTTAATAAATAATAAAAAACAAAATGTTCGCTACGTATCTGCTTTGTTTCTATTCCCCTCTCTCTCTCTCCTTCATCTAATCAACGACTTTGTATACTGCAGTCACTAAAAAAAATATACCTTCTTTTATAGGCCCCCGACATAATCAAGCGTTTTTTCAGTCATTTATCATAGTGTTTGTGAAATAAGTAAGTTTGCGTGTCATGTATGAAGCATGACGAAATATCTAATCGATTTAGATATTTCATAATGCTTCTTATTCTTTCAACGCTCCCATTCTCTCTCTCTGACCCTGCTGTCTTATTTACGCCTTCACAAAGTAATTACATGTGAAAGAGACAAATATAGGCAAGTGCTCACTTTTATGAAATATTGGGAATGAACAGACGTCAGCTCGTGAGCGGATGGCATGCGAAATATTTGCAAAGTGCCGTCGGCGTCCGTCATCGACATTGTTGTCGGTACATCTGCTCACTTCGAATAATAAGAAGAAATGAACGATGGACACACATATACGAAAAAACTGATGGTACATGCATGATCGGTTTATGGGCCTATTATGCTGCCTACATTGTTTACAATTCGGAAAATAACACTGGACAATAGGATTTCTTATCCATGGAATATTTGAAATCATTTCACGCTAATTTAAAATTTTTAATTTCTTTATAGCGGCTCTAGTTTTCTCGAGACAGCTTGAGGACAGATTCGGAATCAAAAATCTCGAATTAGACAACAAACTACAAATATTTATTTTTTGGTTTATTTTGTTATGCTGTGTAATCATTTTTATTTTTCAAAAAAAAAAAAAAACAATAAAAAAAAACTAATGTGCCTCCCCTATATACGCACACTATTAAAGTGAAAATGCTGAACAAAATGGTAGGAATCAAGTTTTAAAATGATTAATACAATTGGGTTTTATAATTATGTTAATTTATTCCATTATTTGGTGATACAAACGTTATGATAACTAAATGTGTTACCGTGTTTAAGTCCCGTGTAAATATAGCAACTATTACTGTTCATGATTTGTTGTTGATTTTAAAACAAATTATCAATTATAAATCCATGTATCAACTTACGTTGATAATATCTTCGTTTAAATCATCCTCAATTATTGACTAATACAATATTATTTATTTTCTTTGATTCGCTTTGTTTTGTCTTGTGTTGTTGTGTGATATATGAAAGGACTATGAAATTATATAGACTGGACAAGGCGCTTGCAAAGATAGAGAGATCTTCTTCTTCTTTTAAAGATGGTGATACCCAACATCAAATTGTCTCCGCTCTTCTTTGTGAGCGATTTGTGCAGTCCATATAATTTTATAGTCAATGCGCTTATTTACTTGCTTCATTGCAAATAGTATTATCTTCGGAAATGCAACCTTCTAGCTCACCCTTTTTAAACTTGGATATTCCATGATAACTTAAGATTTTAAAAGCCTCTCTAAATCAAACAACTTACAATAGATACGTATACAAGCAACTTTACGATTGAAAGCATATTATAATTAATAATTGGGGGGCAAACAACGTATTTTTTTATATGACATATAACAGCGAAGCCTCAGCGATAAATTAATATGCGAGATCGGCGTCGTATAGGGCATGCGCACAACTGAAAAGCATTAATAAAATTCGCTCTCTTCATGAGCACAAATATGATTCAAGGGAAAAGCGTAAACGGAACAGTTGTGATTGCGGGCAGGTGTGTCATTGTTTTTGATATGTTGTGCATAAAAGCAAACAGCAAAAACAACAGCAACACAGCGGCAACGACACAAGCAAAGTTATATTCTTTGGTTGTTTTTGTTATATTGTACACACAACCAAACAACAACGCACAAGCAAAGTCATATTCTTTGGTTGTTGCTGCTATCTTGTACACAAAACCAAACAGCAGCATCAACAACATCAACAAAGCATCAACAACACAAGCAAAGTCATAGCCTTTGGTTTTACGTACGACGATCAGTGAGCGACCCGCGCACTTCCCTTCACGACAGACGCTCGCTCGGTCATTCGACCACTTGTTCGTACGCTCTTCGTAAAAACACATATCAGTAAATAATTTTTTATTTCTATCTTACTCATGCATGAACATTCATTACCTACGCTGCAGACGAAAAAGCCAATATGCAACGTGTATCCCCCATCAGCGTCTCACGACCGCATCAGCACATTTAATTAACATAACGTTTTAGAACTGACTTACACCTCGCTAAAAAGTATCATTTAAAAAATTTTTAGAAGAACAGTTGCGCTATAGCATTTTTTACTCCCAATGGCAAAAACTCAAAATTTGCACGGAGAAAATAGTAAATGACTCAAGTCAAGAATTGACAAAAACGATTGGGAGAAAAGTTTTGTATGCAATAGAAAAACGCACGAAAACATTATTAAAAATTAACAGTCTTTACGAAATTCGTAAACGACGCGATCATTGAAAATGCCCATACACAGACTCACACATACGCCTGAACTTATTTCTGAATTAACCATTTCATTCTTTTCATCCAGCAAGCCCTTGGTAAACTTGGATAGAAATTTATAGCATGTGGAGATTTTAACGGGAAGAATACTTGGTGGGGCTCCAGGCCCTCCTATTCAAAAGACGTTGCCCTGCATAAATGCATTCGGACCATGCAACTCACTAGTCGCTCCATAGGTGCACCAACATATTGGCCCACAGATCCACAGAAGATGTGCTGGATATTGCCCCGAGCAAAGGAATTGTCCCTATCAAAATTTCAACTGCACCATTTCGTGACCTCTGCTCGGATCACTCAGCTGTATTAGTCAACATCAATGTTCCCATTAACGTTGCACCCAGACCTGCCAGAATTTTTATAAGAAGCACTAACATGAACCAATATCAAATCTGGCTTAAAAGCACAGTTAACCCAGATATGCAGCTCAATACTGGCACCGATATTGAAGCTGCGATAGAACATTTGGCAATAAAAATCCATGAAGCCTAAACCCGCTCAACGCCCGCCCCTTCTGGAAGAAACCCTCACTACAAGAGCGACCTCCATCTCTGGTCCCCTGAAATTGCTGACATGGTACGAGAGAAGAGAAGACTACGAATCTCTCTAGAAAACCGAGAAATAAAACGGCACTCAATCGAGCAACGAAAGAACTGACAAAGCTGCTGGTTGAAGCAAAAAAAAAAGGCAACTGCAGATTTTTTTGCAGAAATTGAACCAGGGAGTGCAGAACATAATTTATGGAAAGCGACAAGATGATGAGACTGCTCTAGCTGCTGGACGATGGACGCATGATCCCTGATCACCAATTTGAATTCAGGAGGTTGTACGGAACACCTGAGCAATGCCACAGAGTGGTCCCACATATACTTGCAGCATTCGAAAGCAAAGGGTATTGCTTAGCTGCCTTTTTGGATATGTCACGCGTTTGACAAAGCATGGCACCTAGGACTGTTATTTAACCGAAGAAACTTCTCCCAGCACTGTACTAATTAGTCATCAAGTCTTACCTTAATTAAAAAAAAGGCAGCAACTGTGGAGGCAATCATACAGCCAATCATATAGGTTGTCCTGTATATAAGGAGTTTGTAGTCACAAAAACAGAATCAACGACGGTTATGTGTCCACCACCTAATATTCCTTTAACTTCAAATGTGTCGTATGCAGGTGCACTGCGCTTAGGCGCTCAACAACAAACTGTGAAAAAGATTGTGAAGCCTAAGGCTCCAATGCCTCAACATAACGATCCAATTTCACAAACTACCCCAACTCAAAATGTGTGTAATGAGCAAGTATTGCAACCACAAAGTTCTAGTGAAACTATGTTGGTGAATTTATTACAGACCCTGAATCAATCAATCTTAATGATACAAAACTCTTTTCACGAGATGATGAAAATCTAAATGAAAATTTTGGATAAGTTAAATTCCCCGTAATGGCTTATTTAAAAATAACTGACTGGAACGCAAATGGTGTTTCACAGCACAAACTAGAGTTGTTGAAGTATCTAGAGGACAACAATGTAGATGTGATGTTAGTCTGTGAGACTCATTTGACTAGCAAAAACAACTTCTTTATACCAGATTACTTAGTTTATACAACAAATCATCCGGATGGAAAGGCTCATAGTGGTACATGCATTGTTATAAGAAAGCGTATTAAACATCAGTCCCTAGAGCCAAACTCATCTAATTATTTACAGGCAACTTTGGTTTGGATGCAAATGCATCATGGTAATCTGACGTTATCTGCTGTATATTGTTCTCCACGGTTTTCAATAGCTGCAGATGTGTTTAAAAATTTCTTTGATAGCCTGGGAGAACGATTTTTGGCGGCCGGTGACTACAAAGCTAAACACACTTATTGGGGTTATCGTTTAGTAAATCCAAAAGGTCGGCAACTTTACAGCACTCTTGTAAATTGTAAAAACAAGCTACACTTTGTTTCTCCGGGTAGGCCTACATACTGGCCGGCGGATCTAAGAAAAACTCCCGATATCATCGACTTTGGTATCACAAAAAATATACCTAAAAACCTCATATCAACTTTCATCCGATCACTCCCCCGTTGATATCGTTTTACTCGATTTTCCAATAGTTGAGGTTCGCTCGCATAGACTTATATCTAATAAAACTAATTGGTTGCAATATAAAAAATATATTAGTTCGCACATAGAAATTGCACCTGCGATCAACTCTGAAAGTGATATCGACAAATCTGTTAATGAGTTAAGTGCCGTATTGGTAGATGCAGCTGAGGTATCAATGCCTGCGATTGTTGCTCACATTTTCAGCAGAAAATCGTTCTCAAATAGGGAAATTGAAGAACTGGTTGCATCTAAACGACGATTGAGAAAAGAATGGCAACAGCACAGATCTGCTAAACAAAGGCTAAAAACTGCAACAAAAAACTAGCCAAAGCTCGGTCTGATGAAGAGAAGGCTAATGTATTTGCCAACCATCTGGAGCACGTGTTTCAACCTAATCTACCTACTAACAAATTTGTGCTTCCTCAACAGACAATCACAAATTCAGTAAATATGTCTCCATTAAAAACAAGCTCAAGTGAAATTGTATCTATTATAAGGACTCAACTGAAGCCCAAAAAATCTGCTTGTTATATTAGAATCGTGCCAAAAATGATAACTGAACTTCCAAACGCAGCGATAGTATTTCTCTCGTGTCTTTTCAATGCTATCCTTCAAATTGGATACTTTCCAAAGCAATGGAAGAAATCGGTTATTATAATGGTTCCAAAGCTCGGGAAGAATAGGACATGCCCTTCTTCATATAGACCTATAAGTCTGCTTCCATGTCTATCTAAGCTATTTGAGAAGGTTCTTAAAGCCAAACTCAATCACCATTTACAAACAAATAGTACAATCCCAGATCATCAATTTGGTTTTCGAGCAAAACATGGAACGATTGAGCAAGGCAACAGAGTTACTTCGGAAATAAGAACTGCCTTTGAACAGCGAGAGTATTGCTCAGCAGTATTTCTCGATGTAGCACAAAGGTTTGATCGAGTATGGCATGAGGGTTTGATTTACAAAATAAATTGTTTACTACCCCAAAATATGCATAGAGTCCTGCAATCCTACATATCATATCGAGTGTTTGTAGTAAGGCAGAAAAATTGCATTACAAATGAATTTAAGATAAAAGCAGGATTTCCGCAAGGTAGTGTCTAGGACCAACTCTATACATGTTGCTCACTGCCGACATTCCAACATGTAGTCAAATTGTTACTTCGACTTTTGCTGATGACATTGCCGTAATCAGTCGCTCCCGTCGCCCAGTTAAAGCTTCTGCATGCTTGGATCTTAAAAGCCTTCAGGAGTGGTTATCCAAGTGGAGAATGAAAGTCAATGAGGGGAAATGTAAGCACATTATATTTACATTGAACCGACGCACTTGTTCTCCAGTAACGTTAAATGGTGCTTCAATTCCTCAAACTCAAGTGGTAATTTATCTTGACGTTCATCTTAACAGACGGCTCACCTGGCGGAGCTAAAAAGATGTATATGAAACTAAAGGCTCAAAGTCTTCACTGGCTAATCAATTCTAAATCTGGACAGAGACTTGAGTTCAAGGTGGTGCTGTATAACTCTGTGTAATTGTGGGGTACCGCGAGCGCGAATAACATTGAAATTATACAAAGAGCACAATACAAGATACTTAGAGCAATCACGAGAGCTCCATGGTATATCAGGAAAGAAGACATTCACAAAGACCTGGAAGTACCACCAGTAAAAGAAGAATGTTCCAAGCGTAAAGCTGGACAAACTAGTTCGACATGTTAATCCTCTAACCAGAGTTCTCTTCCATACAAGGAACTCATCTCGACTGATCCGCAACGATCGTGCTGCACTTTTGCTTACTTAGATGCTCGTAGTGCTAAGTGAACCACTTCCTCTTCATTGTAGGAAGGACACACGTGTATTAGTTTTTAAGATTTGTAACCTTATTGTTAGACCTATTCATTTATATAGGAGATTCAATAAATACCATCAATTTACAAAAAATGAAAGTCTTCCCTTGACAAGAGAACCTTCTATATCACATATACAGGATCGGACATAAAGCAAATCAGAGCTGGAGTGCCTCAAGGCAGTGTGCTAGGGCCAATAATTTATACGCTTTATACTGCTGATCTCCCGACTCTAAGTGATGATAACTTGATTACATATGCTGATGACGCAGCCCTCCTGGCGTCTCACCCTGACCCAACCACTGCCTCATCAATTTTGCAGAACCAGTTGAAAGTTATTGAGCCATGGCTTAAAAGGTGGAATATTGGTGTCAACAAATCAGGCAAATCTTCACATGGCACCTTCACCCTGAAACACACAACCTGTCTCCTGGTTCAGCTAAACGGAAATAACATACCAACTTTCACTTCAACGAAGTACCTTGGATTGACACTTGATAGGCGTTTGACCTGGAGACCCCAAATCAAAAACAAAAGGAAACAACTGAACCTCAAACTAATCAGGATGAACTGGCTCTTGAGGCACAATTCAAAATTAAGCACAAATAACAAGCTCCTTCTCTACAAGACCATCCTCAAACCAATATGGACCAATATTTTTTTTTTGCGTTCTTTATTATTTATTGCATCACTTTGCAAACAACACAAAGCCTAACAATAATTGAGAAATCTTAAACTAACTAATGAAGTTGTAAAAATTCTATAGTGGTGAGCTAAAGAAACTTTCCAGTGTTGCGTGGTTCTCCCAGGTTTATGGGGCAGGAAAGTCATTCCGACGAAGGCGCGTGCGACAACTCATATAAGATAGTGATAGTATTTTTGTTTCTTGGTCCAATTCGGTTTTAATTAGTGGGACGTTAAGGTCTCTGTGGATATTCGCGTTCGAAATGTACCAGGGAGCACCTGTTAAGAAACGAAGTATTTTTGATTGGGCTCTTTGGATGACTTCAATGTTACTTGGGCTTGCGTTCCCCCAAAGCTGGGAACCGTATGTCCAGATAGGCTTTATTAAGCTGTTATATAACAGCACCTTTAGATCGAGGCCCTCTTGAGCTTAAGAGCCAGTGGAGGGACTGGGCTTTTAATTTCATGGAAATTTTTTTGGCTTCTAAATGCTTCCACGAGGTAAGTCGTCTGTCCAAATGTACTCCTAGGTAGGTTTTTTTTTTTTTACCGATGGGGAAGCATTAAAAGCCGAACGAATGTACTATTCGAAGTGTGGGACTTGCACCCACTAAACCCCACCGTCCCAAGTCGTACAGTCCCCCTGGCACTACCGCAAAGCATTACGTCAAGGAGGAAAGAGGCAGCATAACAGCTCAAATCTGCTTTTACCCCAAGTAAATCAAAACAAATTTACGTTAAAACTTCTTGTCAATATCAAACTAATGACCTATCACGTCTTCGTTCGTCTGAACTCGTCGTAATCGTTCAATATGCCGCAGCTCTGTCATGATTTGAGCTGCAGCCTGACTTACCACATCCCAATTCAGCTGTGATTCACACATATGCCGGATGCAGTTCGACACAGTCGGCACTTCACCAAACGCAGATGAGATCATTGATCTGGCAACATCAAATCTTGGGCAATGCAGGAAGACGTCTTCTGCATTTTCGTTTTCGCCTGTGCAAGTCGGACAGAAGGGATCATCATCATATCCCCGCTCATACAGATACTCCTTAAAGCACCCGTGACCGCTCAGGAACTGAGCTAGGTGATGGTTAACCTCTCCAAACTTTCTGTTCACCCATTCTTCGACGTTGTTAATGAGCCGATGGGTCCACCTGCCTTTGTCAGAGCTTTGCCATCTCCTCTGCCACTCCACCATACTGAGTGCCCTTTCATCTAGCCTTCTCACTTCAACAGTGCTCCTCTTAGCGTCAAACAGCCGACTTATTTCTGCAACAACTATGTCAACAGGCATCATACTCGCCATGACCAGGATTGCATCGCTGGGTACCGTTCGAAAAGCAGCACAGACGCGGATTGCACATGATCTGTAGACTGAGTTCACTTCTCTCATGTATGAGTGTATTTTACTAGCATCAAACCAAATCGGCGCAGCATAGACTAGAACCGACGTTACGACACTTGCTAACAGCCGTCGCTTGCGCTCCCGTGGTCCTCCATAAGTCGGCATCAGGCTTAGAACAGCTCCTGATATTTTTGATGCTTTAGCGGTTGTTAGTGTCAAATGTTGCTTGAACGTCATTTTTGAGTCTAATTCCACTCCCAAATACCTCAAAGAGGGCTTTGATACAATTTCGAGGTCGCCAACCGTTACGCTAAGGTGTTCCTTCAGTCTGCGTTTGCTGACAAGCAGTACTTCTGTTTTGTGCTCGGCAAGGCGCAGATCTTTTTGGCTCAGCCAGACACCAACTCTCCTAACAGCATCGTTGCAGTCAAACCTGAGCTCGTCAATAAACTTAGCCACAACCACAATTACCAAATCATCGGCAAAGGCCACCACCCTTTCGTTGTTTGGCATTTTAATATAATATTTTGGACGCCATCATACAAAGCATTCCATAACAGGGGGCCTAAAACTGACCCCTGCGGTACACCTCCTGAGACTTCATACTCGAGCTCTCTGCCCTCCGCACAGTAAGTTAATCGTCTTCTGCTAAAATAGTCGGCTACCACTCGGATCAGGTACTGTGGAACGTTGAACCCTCTAAGAGCTTCCATAATGTGCTGCCACTTTGCAGTGTTAAATGCGTTTTGGATATCGATCGTCACTACAGCACAATATTTCTTAGTGCCACCTTTCCATCGCGTACCTTTAATGGCGTTTTCGGCGATGTCCTTGACCACTTTCATTGCATCAATCGTTGAGCGCCCCTTACGAAAACCATATTGATGTTGTGAAAAGCCGCCAGCAGCACTTATTGCAGTTTCTAAGCGATCTCGCACAATCCGTTTAAATATTTTTCCCACAGAATCCAACATACACAAGGGCCTATAAGAAGAAGGCTCCTCAGGTGGCTTATTTCCTTTCGGTATTAGAACCAGCTTTTGAATTTTCCATCTATCCGGAAAAATTCCCCCCTGCAGGCAACAACTATAAAGCTTGCTAAAGGTCTCCGCACGTTCAAGCATAGCAAGTTTCAGCACTTTATTGGGAATCCTATCTGGTCCTGGTGCCTTCGAAGCCTTAAGTGTCTTCGCCAATTCTAACACTTCCGTCGTTTGAAAATTCGTGACTTCTCCGCTGTGGTTTGAGTCGGTATAGCTCAGGTTACTTCTCTCATAGCGCGGGAACAGTGTTGTAACAATCCTACGTAGCAATTTAGGGCAAGTTGGCTGTTTTGAATTGCCACCTTTTAGCTTTTTGGTGACAACTTTGTAACTTAACCCCCATGGATCGGCTTCTGCCGATTCACACAGCTCGGCGAAGCAAGTTTTTTTGCTGTCGCGTATAGCATGTTTAAGCTGACGCCGCTTCAATCTAAACTGCTCCTGTAGAAGACTTCTAAGTTCATCATTCCTACACCGTTGATATACCCGGCGCGCATGGTGACATTGGGAACGGAGGTCTGCAATATCCTGATTCCACCAGTAAACAGGCTTTCGTCTATTTGTCCCAAATTTTCGTACTATAGAGGCATCACATGACATAGCAAGTGCCTGTGCTACATTCTCTGCGAAAATATTCACAGGCACAACCAGTAGGGTCCAGTCGTTCCAGATGTATGTGAATGCCTTCTGATCAAACGTATGTTGCTTCCAACCACCAAAAACACTAGATCTGCGAGTATCAGTGTCAGTGCGTCTATGTGTGTCGAGATCGATGATAATAGCATGATAACTATGCATATAACTATGCGTATATGTCTTGCTGACTCGCCAAGAGGATTTCCGCAGGAGATTACTATCCATAAAACATAAGTCTATTATGGACCCTCTTGAACCCTGCTGGAATGTCTGCACTGTGGTGTTGTTTGCCACAAAAAGGTTCAACGAAGACATGGCGTCCACTAATATACGACCTCTAGAATTTGTCCTACTGCATCCCCATGTTGTCGACCACGCATTGAAGTCCCCAGCGACTATAATGGGACTTTTTCCTCTAGCGTCCTGCACCAAGCTATCAATGACTCCTTCAAACTCGTGTATGTCCAGCCGGGGAGGAGTATAGCAGCTGTATACATGAGTTCCAGCAAAGTTTGCTCGCACGTAGAACTGGTCTGCTTTCACATGCATTCCCAACGGCATATCTTGACCGCAAATCCAAACTGCTGAAGTGCTAGTCAAATCAGATAGCCATTATTGTCCAACAAAATTTTTGTATTGCTCACTAACTATAGCAATATCGACCTTAGCTTCCTTAACGTGCTGCACAAGAAGACCCTGTGCAACCGCACAATGATTGAGGTTTAATTGTAGTATTCTCATTAAATGCGCTTCTTCACAGCTGCCTTATAAACACGACATTCCGTGCTGCGTGCATCGTGTTTTTCTGAGCAAAACATGCACTTCGTGGGTCCTTTACAATTCCTCGCTAGGTGACCTTCCTCACCACATCTGTAGCACAATCGTGTTCGATCCACGTCATTTTTGCAGTTGCGCCCAATGTGACCATATTCGAGACATCTGAAGCATCTAGTCACCGGATCCTTGTCTGCCTGGCTGAGTGTGCATAAGACCCACCCGATTTTAATCTTCCCTACTTCCAAGACCTTTTTGGCATCAGCTGCAGGCAAGGATATAAAAGCCGTCCGAGTTCCACCGTATGCATTTCGGATGCTCCGGATTGCAGATTCATTGATGGATGAAATATTGCATGCCTCCCATATCGCCTCGCAGATTTCATTTGCCTCAGTAATCTCATCCAAGTCCTTGCATATGACCGTTATCTCATGCGATTTTGCTTTTACCTCTGCCACCTCTCCAATAACATCACTTAAGGTGGAATGGAAAGATTTAAGTTTACTTTCTCCATCAGTCCTCTTCAATTGCAAATAAAGCTCCCCTTTCACTGTCCTTCTTATCTCTGTGGTGTCGTTGCCCAAAGCCTTTAACTCAGGGTTACTTCTCACCTTTCGGAGTATGTCAGCGTAAGTCACATTACCCTTTGCCGCAATGATAATCGCTTCTGGCTTAGCTCTTAATTTTGAGGCATTGCTTTTCTTGTTTTTGACAGCAGTCCATCCGATTTTGTCTGCAGACTCATGTCCTCCACTTTGATCGCCAGCCTGAAAAGTTGCCTTGAGTATCGCTGCGTCAGAATCATCACCTTGTAGTGGCCGTCCCAGATTACTTTGCCGTCCAGGATTATTCTTCCGCCTAGGTTTTTCCTTCTGCGTCCGTGCGGACTTCATGCAGACGCCTACTTCAACATCAGTTTGAGATTCCGCATGATTGGTAGCCTTATAAGCATTTGCTCCAATTCTATTCATATGTTCATCATCCATAACCTCAAGAAATACCGTCTTGATCAAACGGCCCAGCCTCTTAATTTCGTGGTGAACGTTGTTTTTGTCACGATAGAATTCGATGAGGCTATCAATCGTGTCACCCAGCTTTATCATCTTCGCATCAAATGACTCTCCATTTGCACAATCCTTCGTCAATGGATTAGCATCATGCCCAGTCTGAGTGTTCATCGTTTTCGTCTCCAAATCATTACGTGGAAACCGAGGTGTTTTCGTACTGCTTCGAAAAGGGTCCAGAACATCCTCATAACCCATATTCGAAGCCATATAGCGATTTTATTTTAATTTTAATGTTTATTTTTATTTAAGCTCTAGGTAGGTGACTTCAGTACAGTGTGGTACGGTGGTGTTGTTAAAAGTAATAGACGGGCAGTCTCTCTTGTTTAAGGTAAATGTTACGTGCTTGCATTTATCCGGATTGACTTTTATACGCCAATTGTCTAGCCAGTTCGATACCAGTTGTAAATGATCACTTAGCTCTTTCGTCGCTTTTTGGGGCAGCGTGAGTGACTGATGATTGCAGTGTCATCCGCAAAGGTTGATGTCATAAGGCGGGGATTTGTAGGTATGTCAACAGTGAAAATGACGTATAAGAGCGGACCGAGAACACTGCCTTGTGGGACGCCAGCATTAATGTGGTACTCGTTTGAGGTGAAATTTTTGCATCTCACCACGAATAACCTTTTAGTAAGGTATGACTCTAGTAGTTGGTGTGAGTTCTGTGGAAGCACGCTTTTTATTTTGTGAATGAGCCCACCATGCCATGCACGGTCAAAAGCCGTTCTGATACCCATAGTGACACGGTTTACTTGATCGATTGTACTGTGTTTTGATCTAAACCCGAATTGATGTGTGGGGATAATGTTGTTTGCGTTTATATATGGTATGAGCTTCTTAATAAAAATTTTTTCAAATAATTTTGATAGCACCGGCAGCAAACTTATAGGCCGATAAGAGGACACCATTGATTTGTCTTTACCAACTTTCGTGATCATAATTGTTACAGATTTCTTCCAAGGTGCTGGGAAGTTGCCCACTTTGAGTATTGCGTTAAAGAGCATTGCAATGAATGATATTGCATAGTTTGGTAGCTCAATAATCATCTTGGTAGTGATGAGATCGTGTCCAGGCGCTTTCTTTGGGATTAAATTATGAATTGCTGCTCTTATCTCATTTGAATTAGTTTTAAGCACGCTGCAATTAGCCAATGGAGCACATGGCTGCTGGGGAAGCTGAAATCCGTTTCTTGGCAAGTTTGGTTGAAAGACGGATTTCAGGTGGTTAGCAAAAGTGCCTTTTCCTCGTCAGATCTCTCCCAGTTTCCACTTTGATCCCGGATGGGGCTGTCAGCTGTTATTGGAGGATTCATGCGGTCTTGTGCTCTCCAAATCGAAAACTTGGTACTCGTTGATGAAAGGTTTTCAAGACTCAAGCAGCATCAAAATCCACATCCATCGTGTATCAAGCAGCAGCAACATTCACATCCCTCGGGCATGCAGAACATAAAACAGGCTTATTGAGTTTAGCAGAGATGTAACTATATATGTGTGATTTTCCTGTTGCTTTCGGTCATGGTCTGGTCATGGAAATGGGAAATTTATCAAAATGGAGCACCGGGGCACGTACTACAACAAATTTCATATTTTTGTTGCAAAATTTTTATTTTTCAATTTTTGAAAAATAACGGGCATGCAGGAAATTAAACAGGACACTGACATTTTGCTGTTTTGGCTGCAATTATTATTACAGCACACAATTTGCAAAGAGAGCATTTTTGATTAACCACCCTCCTTTCTAAATACTTTCGGTATATATAATAAGAATGAATAATTTAGTATTTGTAAGTGTAGGTCCTACATTGCTTATCCATCATGCATGTACGTACGTTATATCAAGAATCCAACGATGTGGGACCAATGAAAGAATTATAGAGAGTTTACTGTACTATTATTATTATAAAACAAAAAATAGTTTTAAGCAATTACATTGCCTTTTTACGCTTGGTTAAAAAAAAGAAAATAAAAGAGAACATACATACATATGTTTAATATTAAGTAAAGTTTTAAGTTAGCTTACTTTAAAATATAATTAAAAAAAAAAAATTAAAACACATTAGTACTTCTAAAGAAGCAAGCCGAAATAGTGTCCTTAGTTAGGGAAATTGAAGATAAAGAGCACAAATCCATGGAAGTGGTAACTAAAGTAAAGGAATTGAGAAGCATAATTTCGGCAAATCATAGCCAACTGTTAAAAATTGGAGCAATCGATCACGATTACTTCAATTTAAAACAATATGACGTCATAATGACGGTATTTACGAAGATTATAGGAAGCCATCATGATTCAGTAAGAGATTCCCATACGGTAGATGAAGCTCCCATAATTCCAGGGAGTAGTAAGGATCGATTCCTAAAGCAGAAAACAAACCCCTTCCCCAAACCCCCAAAGAGCCAACAAGGTCAGAAAGCAGGAAGGAAGAAATAGATGAAAGATTTCAGAAGGATATTGCCCAGATGAGTGCATATCTTGCTGAAACCGTGCAACAAATTGACGAGGGGAAAGTAGGAGGTTTTAAGATGAGGAAAAAGAAAATTTGTCATTTATGGCAGATGCTAGTAAAATCAACAATCAAAAAGTTCGATAATGGACCGCAAAATCAGCGAGTTATAATTCGACATGGAAAATGTTGTAGCCACCTTAGACGAAGAACTAAAAGAAAAACAGAAGGATAATGAAGAGACTGCGGTGGTTAAAGTAGAAGACTTGCCAACGTTACCTAAAATTCAGGTATATATATTTTCTGATGATTCCAAAGGATGGGATCTTTTTCACCAATTATTTACAGAACTTATTGATTCAAGAGAAAATCCTACTACATCTCATATATTTAATTACTTGAAGTCCGTAATAAAAGGAGAAGCAAAAAAAGTAGTTGCTCATTTACTTTTGGGTTCAGGTGAAAATTACGAAGCCGCTTGGGAATTGTTAACCAAGAGGTACGAAAACAAGAGACAAATTTTCTCTGAACAAATGGATCGCTTGATGGAGCTACAAAATTTGAATATAGACTCCACTAAGCAAACTAAAATATTTATTGACACAATAAATGAGTCAATTTATATTATTAAATTGAAGGTAAATTTGTCTGATGACGTGGATGTAATTTTTGCTCACATAATTTTAAAAAAAATTAATAAAGAAGCTCTGCATTTATAAGAAAGTCACACAAAGAAAACGAAAGAAATACAGACGCTAACGGACGTCATGGACTTCTTAGAGCATCGGCTCAATTCAATTTCTTCCTTGCAGGACGAAAAACCTGTCAAGAAAGTAACATACTATAGTAATGCAAAAGAAAATTGTCCAATTTGTAAAATACCTGCGGCATAGTATGATCCAGTGTTATAAATTTAAATGTATGAGTCCAGAGGAAAGAGCGAACTCAGCAAGAAAAGTGCACATTTGCCTGAGATGCCTAAATCACTCTAACAATAAAACGTGCACGAGTGAAAGTTTATGCTCACAATGTAATAAACCTAATCACACAACGCTTC
This sequence comes from Amiota minor, assembly GCA_037043295.1. NCBI lineage: Eukaryota > Metazoa > Arthropoda > Insecta > Diptera > Drosophilidae > Amiota > Amiota minor. The sequence goes on along the minus strand of JBAMAW010001521.1, from coordinate 12,248 downwards.
ATTTTAGCAATCAAAAGAAAGAAAAAGTATATTCATGTAGAACACTTGAGCAAGCCTTATTAGCCACAGCTGTAATTCAGGTAAAAACAGTTAATGGAGGGTTTGAAAAATTAAGAGCCATGGTTGACAGTGCGTCACAAAGCACAATTATTTCAGAGGAAGCTTCACAAACACTTAAATTACCAAGAATAAAAAATCATACAGAAATCAGCAGAGTCTCGTCTGTTGAAACGTGCATATCAAGATATAAAGTAAAATTAGCAATCAAAACCCCTAATATCACAAAAAATCATTTAGAAGTTGAGGCAATTGTTCTCCCTGAATTAATGAAAGCGCTTCCGGTAAGGTCGACTAAGCGAAATGGCGGAACTATCCATTAGCTGACCCCGACTTCGATAAGCCAGGTCGAGTAGATTTAATTATACGAGTTGATTTATATAATCACATCCTTAAAACCGGAATTGTAAAAATAAATGGATTTCTATATCAAGGCACAGAATTCGGATGGATTGTGTCCGGATGCACTAAATCCAAGGGAAACGATATAATAGTCGCAACAGCGATCGAAACGAATGACTTAGGTTCTGCGAAATGGAAGAAGAAAATATGGTTGATTTAGAGTCCGAAATATGTGAACAAAATTTTGTGACAACAACGAAAATAGATTCTACAGGAAGATTTGAGGTAACTATTCCATTTAAAAAGGATAGAGTTCTAGGCGATTCTAAAAACCAAGCAATGGCACGGTTCCTGAATCTAGAGAAAAAACTGGAAAGATATTCAAAACTTAAAAAGCAATATACTTACTAAATTCATAGCAGAATACATGGGTTTAGGGCACATGGTTGAAGCAGATACAGAGGGTAAATATTATCTGCCTCATCAGGCAATAATTAGAGACTTAAGCTTAACAAATAAATTACGGGTACTTTTTTATGCCTCAGCAAAACCTCAAATAATAAAAGTCTAAATGATATTATGTGGATTGGACCAAAGATTCAAAAAGATATCTTCGACATAATCGTAAAATGGCGAAAATGTACTACCTGCGGACATTGAAAAAATGTACCGACAGATAAATATTAAGATCAGGAATATTTACAAGTTCTATGGAGAAATTCTCCCAACAAAAAAATAAAGAACTACAAATTGACAACAGTTACCTACGGTACTGCATCAGCCCCATATTTAGCTAGTAGAGTGCTACCAGATATAGCTGATAATTGTAAGAATGCATCAATCAAAGAAATAATTAAGAATGATTTTTATATGGATGATCTGATGACAGGGGCTGACACAATTACAGACTGCCAAAAAACTGAAAGTCAAGTTTCATTAGAGTTAGAAAAATAATTTGTTGCCATACATATAAATGCAATGCAATTGGAAGTAGTCAACGACTTAACTTCCGATGCCTTTTTAGTGGCATTAAAAAAATTTGTGGCTAGAAGAGAAAATGCGCCAATATATACTCAGACAACGAAACCAACTTTGTAGGTGCTTTTAGGAAATTAGATGAAGAATTTGTAAAATCAGTACAACATAATACTATGGTTGCTTCAGGTATGGAAAACGAACAAATTCATTGGGATTTTATCCCGCCGGCAGGACCTTACTTCGGAGGTATTTAGGAAGCAGAGGTGAAATCCGTAAAATATATATAAAGATATAAAGAGAGTAATTGGAGATAACATTGTGACTTATGAAGAAATTTCAACATTGTTTTGTCAAGTCGAAGCAGTTTTATATACTTTATACACTTCACTACATTGAACTAACTACTTACACCCGGGCATTTCTTAATAGGTAGATGCAGTTCAATCAATGGATGAAAAAGAAAAACTTAATAATTTAGATAGATGGAAACTAATAAAAAAAACTGAAAAGAGATTTCTGGATAAAATGGAAGGATGATTATCTATACACCCTACAACAAAGGAATAAATGGAAAAAAGAGTCTCCCAATTTAGAGAAAGGACAAGTAGTGATTTTAAAAGATAAAAATTGCCACCCAGCCAGATGGCCATTGGGGAAAATAGAGGAAATTTGTAAGGGAAAGGACAACAAAGTTAGAGTTGTTAAAGTAAAAAACCAAGAAACCTCAGTTACAAGACCTATTACAAAAATATGTCCTCTAATTGGGATAAAGGCAGAGGAAAAAGATACGGCAACCATAATGGCAATGATAATACTTGTGCTTTATTGCCAGGTGTCAAACGTTACTTCCACAGCAAAAGAGAAAGAAATTATAATATAGACCAAATCAATAGCACCACCGCGTTATATTGAGACCAAATGGGAAATGTAGAAATAATAGCCGCTTCTTGGAATTTACTAATATTTTATGACATGGATGCGTATTTTGAGATGCTTAAAAAGGGCAACGCGTTTATATATAAAATGAGGATTGTTTGTGGAAAACTTCAAGAGTTCGAAGAACAGTGCAACCTAGTTCTGGATAATATGCAAAAACAAGTATCCGAACTAGAAGAAAATAATAAACTCTTCATGACTCAACAAGAAACAAGAAGTAGACGTGCACCTTTTGAATTCATTGGATCATTATATCATATATTATTTGGTGTAATGGACGAAGACGATAGAAGACAAATAGAAGAAAATATGAAGAATCTATTAGAGAATCAGCACGTTCTAAATACCTTAATACGGAAGCAAACGTCCGTGGTAAATCTACAACAAATCTACTAAAAAGAACTGCCGATGACGTTAATACAAACTTCAAAAACACAACAATTGAAAACACAACACAAGAATTGAAAATATGACTGAAATCCTCAAAGAAAGTTATTATGTGTATAAGGAATCTATTAATTTTTTTATGGTCTCAAAACAACTTAGCTTAAGGAGCTATGAATGTGGAAAAATACAAGCAGGAGTTATAAGTATGTTAATTAATATAAATCACGGCAGACTAAACACAAATATTCTTAAACCAAATCAATTGAAGCTTCAAATATCTAAAAAAAAGACAGCCTATCTGAAAATTTAATTATCCCTCCTTGGTGGGGAGCGAGGCCCATCTTAAACCTCTACTGCTCTCTGGGTGACAGCACCAGGTTGTATAACGCAACTCCACGTCGAGTTATTACTCTACCCGCATTTAGGTATTAAGCCACAGCCACCACGATACTCCCACAAGGGGGCCGTACCCGTTGGCCAGGACGGAAACAAGTTCCGTGGGCTCCTGACCACCCGTGGTACCAGAAAATAGCCTCTGGTCAGACTTCGTACCCGAGGTACTACCAAAACGAACTCCAAAAAGCTCATGGGTTGGTGGACCAAATTTGAACATAGCTCTCTGGAATAGCATGCAGGTTGGTTTGCCCACAGATGGCACAGTATAAAGCTATACTCATAGATATAGCTTCCTCACTGTTGGGAGCGAGGTCTATTCCTACCTCTTCCGCCAATTTGGGAGCATTTATATGTGGTGTTATAAACCAGGATATTTATTATTAGGTTAGTATTATAGTTTAGTGACAATAGCAATGTTTTATTTAATTCTATTAAATTTCAATATCTTAACGAACGTTGTATTATTTGACAATGATGCGTTTAGTCCGCGTCCGCACAAACAGCACTATTGTCTTCGACTTCAGTTTTACGACTCACTTCTACTCGTTCTCTTTTTGTTCACCTCGGAACCTCAAGTCGTGCTGCCACCCGCTGCAACTCAACGTGGTTACCACTTATCCCCACACTCTCCTTATCCTACATATATGATAGAGATCAGGAGAGCATATGTCCCCACTGTTACTACCAGTAGCGCTCCATGAAGCTCAAGGACTGGTTACCCCGGGGGGAACACCAACCAACCCACATTCACACACACACATATCGGACAGTCTCAGGCTACAATCGGACGAAATCTCAAAAATACTGCACGTGCAAACCCATTTAATCTTTTAACTCAGTTCATATTGGAGAGCACCTCACTAAAAACCCCCATTAACACTCAAAATACCGAACTCATTCATATCCCTTAAATCCTCACACAGAGAACATGTTGCCATGTCTCATCTGTCGAGCCACAAGGGCATTCCGCACTGTCATTTAGGCCCCTTTAATGCAAAAAAGCATTAAGGGAATCATGACCAGTCAACAGGAATCAAAGCCAAAGGCTAAAACCAAAGTCCTGTCGACCGCCGACAAATGTGACATCCTGAATGAACCTGTATCTTACCCGCCCACACACAGAACTGTTCCATCTGATTTGACAGTCAGACAGGACACACTCATTCACCATTCATACTACGACCTAAGCTCTCCACATTCATCCCATATAACCATTGATTGATCTGATCTTGAAGTCAATTACATCTGCAATTTTTTCCTCTGTCCGCACTCTACGTATGCGTGTTGGTGGTTTAATGTCCAATATTGTAAATTGGGTGCGAAATCTAGTCACAACATTCCAAATAGCCGTCTCAGAAGGTCGATCAAACTGACCATTAAATGGAAGAAGTGCACGATACACTTGCCTTACCGAGTATGAATTTTAATAATAAAATTCAATAATTTGTAAACGCTGTTCGTTTGTATGTCATGGTTAAATTATATACCAAACTGAACGTGTTTGACAGTAACACAAGGCACGTAAACTGCGTCAGCTGTTGAAAACAGTGTTGCCAAAAAAAAAGATGCTAAAGAATCACCCGCTATTACAAAATGTTTAGTAGCGACTTCTTGACTTCGTCCGGCTTGTATCAACGTTCTTCAGCGATTGCTTTTTCCTCACAATAACCTTGCATTTGTATACCTCTACACTACCGTCAATGACTTAGGGGTAGATACACCAATTAGGTCTACAACATCTTACAGGTATATTATTATTTATTAAAATTAACATTAAAATACTTCGTTGTTAAAATAATATTACTATTAATTATACTTTTTTGTAATTCAACTTTTAATAATTTTGCATTCAATATTTACTTTCCATTGTTATTATCTTATATTTCAATGTAATACATTGTTTATTGCATAGCCAAAGCTGCCAACTTTCGTGCAAAAAAGCTGCCAACTTTCTTGAAAAAATTCTCAACTCGAGGCACTCTCATCAAGAGTGACCATTTCCAAAAATCCAAATCGTGGCCAGTCAGTTCGTGATTCAATTAGGAATCGAGTCGCATTCTACAGCAACCACTGAATTACGTCATTTTCCTCGTAGTTATTGTCGAATAAGGTTCGATTCACACTCGAATCACGCATTTATTCGAATCATGGTATACATAGATTTGCACGTTGTACTAATTTAAAATGAAGATTTGTAGAATAATACGTGATTCAGTCAATGAACTCATCTATTTCTGCTACGCAATTTTAAAAAATGTGAACAAAAAGTTTACAATATTTTAGTAATGAGGTTATGTTATGACATATATAGCGATCATTTGGCTATAGTGATAGAAGCAAGCAAAGTCAAAGGAGAAGTTCAAACAAAAAAAGGGTGCAAGCCAAAGCATGAAATGTTGAAACCCTTAATGAAGATCACTTAAAACTTATACTGGATGCAAATGTAGACACAGTCGGTGACGTAAATCAACAGCAAACCTTATGATCCAGCATAATAGCGAAGCCTGCGATGCCGCTATTTGCAGCAAGAAGCAAAATTCTTACCGCAAACTAGCATATTGGTGAAACAGTGAAATCGACTTACTGAGAAGTGAGTGCCACAAAGCGAGGTGACGGTACCAAAGAAGTAATGGTTCCGGCTAAGTGCCAACAGAGTTGCCAGCGTTTTTCTCACTGTGTCACATGAAGCTGCAAAACATCAAAAAAAAAGAAAGGATAATGTCAATGGAATGCCTGATTGTAAATGTGCAAACGTGGGTTGAACGAGAACATGGCGGAAACGATTTCTCTCTGACGCAGTTCTTCACGGGTACTTTTGGGTGGACTTTCATAAGTACGGCCATGATTTTGGAGTATCATGTTCTTTCCGTGGCAGCAGCAGCGAAAATGTTGATCATGTATTCTTTCATTGCTCAAAATACAAAAGGCAGAAGGAAATCCTGGAAAGGGAGATCGGTTTATTCCAGAGAATTTAGTGGTGTAAGTGCTGCAATCGAGGCGACTGTGGAGTATGGTGAAGGATCTATTTGCAACAGTACTTCAAGAATTGAGAAACATAGAGCGTCAAAGCAGCACTAATAGAGCTCTGACTATTGTCTAATATTTACTGATGTGAGCCAAAAGGCTAAGCTTTACCCTACGATGTAATATTTGACGGTAGTCCCGTAGGGTAAATAAAAGGTAAATGAGACGGAATTAAGGGTTTAGTACGTAGGCGTATCGTTATGCGAGTCCGATATAATCAGATAATACAATATTACCCGCGCGACCCCTAAGTCCGACCCTGTTCTTAAAGCAGCTATTTCGGTAACTTTTATAAAGTACATTCACCTTATATGTACTTATCTAGTTTCGAACATTACATTTTAAAGTAGATAAAAACAATTATTCCTCTTAATCCGTTATTAATTAAGTAAATAAGAACAACTATTTTTGTGAAATGTATCAAGTATAGTGTAAGATTAGAATTTTAGCAAAAGTTAGTCTTAAGATCGTTCTTGAATAAAGTGGTTGAAATTTCTCTGAAGAGATTTTTCTAAATTTATTTTAAAACTTAACGGCATTTCCTTCAAAAAGGAAATTGGAAAGGGACCTACCAAAAGGACTAAATTTGACAACTTTTTTAAAAGTAGCTTTTACAAATTGAGTACTCAAACGCAGTATAAATATTATTGAGAAATTTTAGCAACCGTAAAAGGTCGCCAAATCAATTTGCGTTCTCAAACGCAGTATAAAATTAATTGGGGAAAGCCGAAACCCAACCAGAGGACAATAGATCCTGCCTCTAGTACAAACAAGGACCAAAGATCCTGTTTATCTAGCTCATGTCATCAAAAAAAGATATCGATAAAATCTTTAAAAAATGGGAGATTTTATTGAAGGACCTGTCACCAAAACATGGCCCAAAACCTTTGTCTATTGAGGAATTTCAACGAAGGCAACAAAAGCAATAGCTACAAGTGCAAAATCAATGCAAACACTACAAAAATCAAATCCAGAAGAAGAAAAATATATAATATTTTTCTTTTAAAAAATTCATTGATTTATTGATTGATTGATTTATTTGCTTTGATTGAGTTGAGTAACAGCATCTCATCATTGATTGATTGATTGAGTTTAATGAAGATGAAGAAGAAGTTGTTGATGATAAATGATGAAAGATGACAGATGAAGGACATTTTGGAGGCAACTTTTGATTTCCGACAAAACGATAAAATTGTAATCAAAAATTGATGAACGAAAAAAAAAAAAATTGTCAAATGTAAAAAAAAAACACAAAACCAAAATAGAAAACTCTGTTTTATAAAATACTTAATTTAAAAAGAATAAAAATATTATACAAAACCTAAAAATTCTTTCTCAAGTATCTCAAAGAAAAAGAAAAAGGTGGACACACGTGTAGAGCGCAGCTCCATTCAGAACAAAATTTTTAATTATTATTTTTATTTATTGAAAAATTTATGTTTTAATTTCCTTTTTGAGATTCATTTTTATTATTATTATTTATTATTATTTTTATTTATTTATTTATTTTGTTTCTCTTTAAACACAAAAACTCAAAAGAGAATGAATGATGTTTTCGCTCATAACTGCATTAATGAGAGAATGTGAGTTCTATTAAGAATTAAGTAAAAATAAAAATAAAAAAATATTCCCAGTGCAGGACGCGAACCGCACGCTCTCGGTTTGCCAGTCCTACTCTCTAACCACTACACCACACAGACATTTTATTTGTCTTTGCCTAAAAAGCTCCAATATAATAATTATAAATATTTAGAGAGCAGAATGAAATAGTCCAAGTAGACAAAAGTTAAGGTGTATGTGTGAGTTTACGAATTTCGTAAAGACTTAAATGCTGTTAATTTTAATTGTTTCTTTACTTTTAGTCAGTGTTCGCAAATAACTCGTATCATTTATTTTCAAAATGGAACGTTCAGTGAAAAACGAAAAAAATCGACTTTTTTCCGTTTCCACTCACCCATTCACTTATTCTTTATTTTTTTTCAGTTTCCCTTAGACTTTTTAATTTATTTTTCATTTTTCTCGGTTATTGGCCGCCCGATACGATTGTGATTTAAAAATATAAGTCACAAAATATATTTAAAAAATAATCTTTTACTCAATCTCACACAAAGTAATTCGCAATTAGATCCCGAAAAAAATAATGGTGTATGCAAACAGGACTCTTTTTTGTTGTTGTGTGACGTGAGTTGTCTGAGTTATTGAAAGGAAAGGAAGGGGGAAGAATGGAAAACAATGCAAGTAGGAAAGAATAAATATGATTACACAGCCTTTTTTTTGTTTTTCTAGAAATTTTTTTTTTTGCCTGTTGTGTAGTTCGAAATCTGTTCGTAGTTTTTACTATTAAGCTACACGCACATAATGAAGTAGCTCTGTCTATAAAACTAGAGGCGCGAGGAAAAAATTAAAAACATATTTCAAATTAACGTGAAAAATTGACTTCAAATGTTTCCAAATATTCGTTGGAAAAAAAAAAACCTGTTATGCAGTGTTATTTGAATTGCAAATATTGTTGGTAGAAAAGAAAAGGTCTACTTTTGTTGTTGTGTGCCGTGAGTTGCCTTGTTATTATTATTGATACAAAGGACATACGCTTGTTCGTGGAATGAAAGTGTACACCCAGGAAAATTGTAACTATGAAGCGCACTTTTCAACATTGTATGTGAATTGCCAAATTAAATATTTTCCAACCTTAAATTCAATGTGGCATAATAAAACAAATTGTTTTACAAGTAAAATTAAGCAACTTTTGACAATTCAATAAATATCCCATCATTTTCATAGTCCAATCGAAGTGTGAAATAGTAAGTAGTAGTAGTATGAAAGTAGCAAAAGTGCTGCAATCTTCAATTATTTATGTGGGGCTTTTCTCTGAATGTATGTGTAGATGTCCAATATCAATACGTAGTGTGCATAAAATACATACACATTTTCATTCCCTTCGCAAAGAATCATATTTTTTTAATGCTTATGTTTTTTTTTTTATTTATTATTCAGAACAAAAAGTTGTACAATATTATTTAGGGTCTTCACTCTTTCGTTACAATATACACAATGTTTATTTGACACACAATTGTGTAAGCGCACTGTTTTCATTTTTCTGTGTATCAGTGTGAATCAGCTGTTTTCGTATTTGCAAATGTAAACAAACAATTTAAAATGCCAAGAACAAACGGAAAAAAGAAATTAAATGAAATAAGTACAGAATATGCTATAATATATATATGTTGACTGGCTCGTTGGCCCAGAGGTTAGTGCGCTGGCTGACATCCCAAGAGTCGCGGGTTCGATTCCCGCTCAAGGCTAGTCTGGTCCTGCACTTTTCTAATTTTCTCCTTTCCTTCTTAACTCTCCTCTGAGCTGAAGGCCTATGTCGCTTTTACTCATATTAAATACTAGGTTATAATTTGTAATTATAATGTTAGTTCTAATAAATAAAATAAATAAAAATATATATATGCTTTGACCATGTTCTTTCCATTGTCAGATGTTATGCTGTAATCGATATATTTATGTTTGTTTCGTATTAATGCTTTGGCTTCATGTAAGCATTACCTGTAGATCTGATCCAGCTGTATTCTGTATTGTTGAATGGTTTCCATAATTGTTTCCTTTATGTAGAGACCAGTGTTCGACTGAAATAGATGAATCATTCCAAGTTTTTACCTCAATCTCCGCAGTACTGAGACTTGAGTTTATAATATGGAGTTTCACGCCCAAAATTACTATGTCCATCCGAGTAGCCACATCTATCTTCAACGACACTAGTTTTCCTTTAATCAATGCCTTTATGTTGGCTTTGATTGAGTGTTCCTTGATGTTAACGTAATGCATTATATTGCGTGATGTTACAGGCATCATTGAAAATTGGGTCGACTATTTCACGGAAACCTTCGCTATCCAAAAGCAATAATGGTCTGCCATACCCTGCAACAAGTTTCATGATCGATGAAGTCAGCTCCTCTTTGCTGGTTAGATACGACACCTATATCCTTTTTGTTTTTTGCAGCATGGCGGTGTCTCTTGGCAAGTCTTTGAAGGAATCACTATGCTTTCCCAGCACATGCCGCTTCAAATTTTTTAAATGATTACCATTCAAGGCCATGCCACATACCTTACATAGTGATTTGTTTCCAACATTGTCAAATGTAAAACAAAAAACGAATTCTTTTGTCTTGATTACGACCCATTTTTCCGCACAATTCAAAACACAACTATTAATTTCAAATTACAAAACGCAAGTGACGGCGCGAATTGTAAACATGGCAGGAGACACACATATATATGTAAAAACTCATACATACGCACGAATAACCTTTAGAATAAATATCACCTTACATTGGTTTGTGGCGGACCTTGCCATAAAAAAAAAACAAAAGTAAATAGCAAGGTCTGCCATAAATATTTAAAAACGAAAAATAAATCACAAAGTCTTTTTCATCCCCTTATATTTCGGTTTCTTAACAACTGGTTGCTTGACAACCGAATGAAAATTTTTCCATTTATTTGCGAACTATGGTTTGTGTATATTTTTAAGTGCACTCAAACTGTTTTTAAATAAAATAAATAGTTAAATAAAATACTCTTCACGGAAGTGAATAGTATTATAAGTTTGACATGAAGTTTGTACAATAATAGGCAGAAGGAGACAAAAAACCACATAAAGTATTTATATTCTTGATCAGCTCGATTAGACGCATTGATTAAGCCATGTCCGTCTGTCCGTCTGTATGTATCCAAACTAGTCCCTCAGTTTTTGAGCTAGAGAGCTGAAATTTTGTACGAACCTTTCTTTTTACCATACGCAGTACATTTGTCGGAACCAGCCGAATCCCACACAAACCACCCATTTGAAATCATGTTCTTATTAGAAAAACTTTTTTGTTTTTTGTCTTATCGAACTGAAACTTGGTCACTATCAGTTTCCAAGAAAGGCGCAACATATTTATTAGAACTAGCTGAATCGGACCACTTGGGGGATACCTCGCATACAAACCACCCATAAAATACTACAATGAAACATTCACTGCGTCCCGCGAAGAGTATTTCATCTTCTGCATAGTCGAAGATAACGTTCTTACTAGTTTTTAATTAATAAACTTATAACTCGCGAACAATTGCAGATTATTAGCTATGAGCATAACAGAACGTATCGAGTGGCACCGGAAGGATCTCTTTCCCTCTACTCCGTCTATGGCTGTAGAGGTGTCCATTTGTCTTAAAGATGTCCAACAGAGTAATCTTAGGCCCCATAACGGTGAGAAGATTTCGAAGACTTACGACGAAGCCGATAGGCGATAACTGTCGCTTGGGAAATAAGGAAATAACCCCGCTGTATACCGATGGGATAATTCAAGAAGATATGGCGACCACAGTTAAAATTAATGGAAGAGTAGTCCATAAGGACAATTTGAGGTAGTAATGTTCCCTTTTTCATCCCCTTCCAGTCTCGTGACCTTGCGGATAAGTCTGACTGTAGCACTCTCAGACGTGACGATAACGAACTATATCCATGCTACCTATATCCCGATTGCAACTGGCGAATTGGTTTCGTACGACTCTTACGGCTACATCGGACACACGACGCACCTTATGAAATACGTATCTGCTTTACATGAAACTTACAAAGCACTGGAGCAGTTCCCACAGAGCACATGGCGAAACTCATGTGGGCTGACTTGGAGAAACTGGAGTTGCTACTAAAGACGTTTGATGGAGAACAGAGACCTGCGCGCATTCTAAACCTCCTGGGAACGAACAACTGTTACCGTTGTCGACAGCGTCGCTGGCAGAACAATCAACAAGAAGTGCTACAATACCGAATTGATTACGATTTAACACTAATTAAATATTAAATAAACAATAATTCATATTATTTACCCGAAATAGTACAAGTGCTACAATACCGAATTGATTACGATTTAAAAATAAAAATAATTGTATAAGAAGTGAACAATAATTCAAAATACTTACCCGAAATAGCGCTAGTGCTTAAATATCGAATTGATTACAAATTAAAAATAATTGAATATTAATTAAACAATAATTCAAAATACCTAACCATAAGTGTATTTTAATATTACAACAGTCACCGACTATCTCTCTTCGAGTGCGGACGTCAGTGCTTTCTA